>PNEQ01063540.1:39524-56782 GCA_003012365.1 Medauroidea extradentata | reverse complement strand
CAAAATTAGCATTGCCAAAAGTGGAGTGTGCAGCTGAGCGCGCCTAGCACACTGCGAGTCGGTACCGGCAGTAGAAGACGTAGCAAGCCGGCAACACAGCAACAGGTGTGTCTGAAATGCCGTCACACGCAGGCAAGCAGATGGCAGATGTCTAGCAGCGTGCTATCGTGACAGAGGCGTAGAGTCAAGTATTTTGAATAAATAGATACACTGGACGGGATGTATGACCTTTCTTTGGCTCAAAATTAAGCAAAAACTTCGCCGGCAATATAGATTCTTGCGCCCGCAACGACCGTTTTTGGAAGTTATTTGCAAGAATACCGCAAGAAAGTTTATTGAAATAGTAATATTTTTCAGTAGAGTGAAGTATCTTGAATAAATAGGTAACACTGTAAGCAGATATGTGACCTTTCTTTGTCTCAAAATCAAGCAAAAACGGCACCGGCAATATAGATTCTTGCGCCCACAACGACCGTTTTTGGAAGTTATTTGCAAGAAAGTTTATTGAAATAGTAATATTTTTTAATAGAATGACGCATTTAGAATAAATGATACTCTGGGCGTGTCGCAATGTTGTTGACTGAAATAGTAATTTATTTCAATAGGTTACATTGGTTGACATCTATGGCTTTTCTTTGACACATCAAGCACAAACTTCGCGGGCAACGGTAATTCTAGTTGGCACAACATACGTTTTGACAAAGCTGTTTGCCTTCTGGGACCTTGTCTTGGTAGCGAGAGATCACACACACGTGTACGATGATTTGTGTGCGCAAGGATCTATCTGGAAACGGATTAGCTCAAAAATAACAAACGACGCGTCTGCTGCGTCACTTGTGCCACTTTTGACCACTACGTAGTCACCTCCTGACGCTCGCTCAGCAGATGGGACGTGATGATAACACTACTCCCTTTGTTTCGTGTTTCTTTCGCTTTCTAGCTCGGCTGGCTGTGTGAAAATAATCTGCTTGTACTATAATGATTCTACTCTGTGCGCGAGTTATTTACACACTGCACCAATGTACATTGAGAGGGAGTTGGTACTCAGTTTCAATTTGTTCATCAACAGTAAACAATTACAAATATAAAGATATTGATCATTGTTAATAAGCTTGGATAACGCACTCACAGAACAACTTTAAACCTACACAATGCTGTTTCATATTTTCTTTTCACCGACGTATTCAAGTGTAACCACAGGTATTATTTACGGTATAGCCGATTGCGTGTGTCTGCGTGTGTGCGGGCGCGAGCGCACGTGAGGACTAGTGACACATCAGACGCGCTGTTGTCAAGTGTCGTACTGCCCTACGCCACGCACATCTGAGACATGCACTCGACATTTGGTAGTGTCAGTTGTGAAGTGAACTGCTTTCACTTGTTAAAAGAATAATGATTTATAAACATTACTGTGTATACATCATTAAATGACATTATGGTAATTATAATATTTAACAGCATTTAGTTAACAAAATGGAAAATGAAATAAAGCTTAAATAAACACGACATATAATCGTAATATCACAGGCACGAAGACAGACTGAAAAAGAGGTGAGCGAACGGCTTTTTTGGAATGGTTGGCCGGGTGGAGGGAAAGTGGCGGGTGGGTCGCTGACGGCCGGGGGTTGGGAAGGGGCATTCGGGCCGGCCGGCTGGCCATTGCGTCGTACGGAAGGAAAGAGCAGTAACGTATATTTTTAGAACAAATATGCCGCGTGCGGCAGTACAGTTTTCGAGAAATAACTGCAAAAATTGGTGGCCATAATAAATGCAACGCATTTTCCATTTTTTTCAAATTAAAATTTTTTTAGCAATTTTTTTCTTCAATTTTTTATGGTTCTTGGAAAAAGGGTCGTTACTTCGAGAGGATCGTTATTCTCGAGATCGTATAGTCGAGAGCTGACTGTATTGTGCAAGAAATCGCATATTGTCAATTTGTGCAGTACGTAAATGCAAATGTTTATCTATTTAATGAAGATAGAAACAGTAACCATTTTTATTAAGATGTTAATATACTTGTATTTGCATTGTATTGGCGTATCGGCACCGTATCGGTCGATCCACATTCGCAGCATCGGCAGATCAGTGTATCGGTAAAATTTGTGGATCGGCACAGCTCTAGTTGATACTATGGAGTGATTCGTGTGGCGGCCAAAACCGGAACATTAAACTAATCCTTATTCTGAAAGCTGCGTTGTCTGAGCATCCGACATTGAAACAAATCACACAATGGTTCCTTGTTCCTGCTCATAGCTATTTACCGAACGATGAAGACTTTGGGAAAATAGAGATGTTACTGAAGAAACAGTAGTATATACACTGAAGAAACAGTAGTATATATATACCCCTGAAGACTATTATAAAATAATGAAAGATTGCAGAAAGAAGATACTTTTGGTTGTTACCGAAATGGAAACGAAACACTTTATTGGGACAGACAAAATTGAAATGCATATAAATAACAGGAAGAAAGGAGTCAACAGTTAAGAAATAAATTGGCTTAGAATAAGGGAAATAGTTACACGTAAGGATTTCCCTATGCCAATCTTTACGAGACAACATTTAGATGGTACATTAGTGGAGGTGGATATCAGTAAACGAAACAGGGGCCGGCATCCCGTGCTTACCATCACAAAAGATCATCTTGTTCCATTATGGCCAAATGGAAAAGCTATAGCAGAGGCTAAGCTGTGTGATGTCAAGTCAATGTTCAGTTTAATACCATAGAGTGCTCATCATTTCTACAAAAAAACTTTTCTGTGACGAGAGTGTAGAAGATGATTTGGTTGGGTTTGGGGGTAAACCTGATTTTAATATCGAAGATAATGTTCAGTAAAACTAGAAGCATTCAGCAGTGAAAAATTACTGTGTCACCCTCGGTGAATAATCATGTGAACAAAGCCAAAATTTTGTACAGCATTTTCTTCACGAGAATAACACTTTGTATTAGTTTTTAAAAGTTGCAATAGTGTACTGTGTAAAAACCTTCTTAAACAAGCTCTACTTTAATGCTTCACGAAGACTGTAAATAATGCAGAATGGTCTTGCATATTTCTCTTTTGATACTGTTGTAACTTCACTCTCAAGACAATCCAGCATATTACAACAATCGCTCAGTCTTGTCTTGACTGTAACATACCTATTATTGTCTTTCATTACTGCTTTATAAACAGTTCCATTCCGCAAGTAATGGTTTTGCAAATTGGAACCAACCCACAATTTTAATATATTTTATTGTACATAAAAATAAATATTACTTAGTTTATCTTTCTGCCAATGCTATTAGATATTCAGTTTGTATATTATATTAACAAAATAATAACCACATAATATGATCAATAGGAGAATTAGAAATTATGATTAACTTCAACATCAAATTTCTCAGAATGAGTTTCATGTGGGTTGGTTCCTTTTGCATAACTCCCCTAGTATTACGCTTTAGAGCCTCTTGGATGACTCAGGAAGTGGTCTGTTCGTTGCGCTCTGCTATCCCGCCAACTTCGTGCTTATGCTTACGGTGACATTGGTTGTAACACACTATACCATTATGTAAATGCAATGCTCCAGTTCAATGAGGTTTTATTGGTTACAAAAAAATACAAGGTGCCTGAATATTACATTTAGGTATGCAACAAGGTATTGGGATGTTCTATTACAGTGAATAATATATATGATTACGCCGTGATGGGTTTGTGCGAAGTGAATGATAGATGACACTGTGGCATGTGAAAACGCAGCTCTTTGGCAGCAAGGATCGGCGTTCACTAGGATGGACCGACGGTTTGCTTAGAGGTGGACACAGTTTTGAAATGTGAATACTCTAGATGACAATTGCTTTGTTTTTCACCTTAAGCACGACGAATAGCAACCTATCCCAAGGCACGTAACAGTGTGGTTATGACTCTACAGGCGCAGTTAGGGTAATAGCGTTGGTGATTATGAAGTATGCTGGTCGAATGAATGCACTTTCTGCGATCTACATAAATCACTTATAATGAATGCTTCTCTCTTCTCTATGCTATGCAAATGGATGTGGATGAAGACATACGTAACCTTATAATTAAACTCGCTACCTGATGGCGGCCATTAACACGCATACGTGGTTGATTACAATTATAGGTTATGCCCTTAAAATGATGATAAAACTGTAAAATTACACTGTGGACCTATACACCAAATTAATATAATTCACCATAAATGATATCCGCCCCGAATAGTAAACGGAGAATGCTCGGATGGCTCACGATATAGCCCCTGCGGCGATGATTAAATGTGCACGTGGGTTTCATTAAAAGTACCGGTTTACTATATGAAGACTATTGAAAACTAAATTTTTAACAAACTTTGAAGTGCACACGGACAGCATCCTACCTGTTCAGAAGACACTGACGAACTGCCACGAACATGATGGCCGCCAAGACTCATCGACCCAGACGGGGTGCATAACTTCCGGCCACTTTGTTGCACGCTTTAATGTATTAAAAAATGACACAGAGTTAATTATTACAAACGATGATACTTTACATGATTAATTATTTGCATATGATAATGATTTTAAGTGTTCATTATGAATTAAAAGTTATGTTCTGCTGTGATCGACCAACTGGCATAGCAGCCTATTTAAAACGTTCACGTGAATATTTCCTGCAATAAGACATGACACTGCCTGCTACCAAACATCTGAAAATACTGCAAGGTGGAATAACAATATTTCGATAAATAGCAATGAGAGTCTGAGTGTGAAGGGTAGTGGTGGTTTGAGGTTAGGCCGTGCTGTAATGGGCTTAACCCACCCTGGCCCTTTGGCCGGCATCAGATATCCCCTCCTCCAGAGACCATTGCAGAGTGGCCAAGTCACCTCCACTCTTCGCTGACCTGCCTAGTTGCGAACTGGTGCCTCTGCTTGTGGACAGACAGGACATGGACGTGGGGGTAACCCGACTCGCCTGTGTCGCGGTGATGGTCGGTTGTCTGCTGGATCTTGGATGATTGCTGCAAGTGCTGGCTCTCGATACCGCTTGGTGCCACGATGAAACACTGCATTGTTGACGTGCACAGCTCGGTGCGTCGCTGTGTTGTCAGGGGGTCTCCTGCCAGGGGCCCGTCGTTTGTACTCCCCCTTCCTGCATTGCTAACTCGTGAGGGGGAACTGAACCCTCGGGTATCACTTTTTACTGGTACACTTGTATTAATTGCTGGGGAAAAGCCTAAAAAATGTGACGCACTTATAATTTAACTTGGCTCATTGTCTTGTGGCACTACACCATGCTGTGTGGAGCTGATGCTGGGACTGAATCCTCGGAAGGGGGACTCAATGGCACTGTAGTTGCGGCTTGTGTTGTGCATGCTTGGACTGGTATGGCTCCGGTGCAGTGTTGGTGTGGTGGTAGGGATGACCGCTTCGTCTGACGGGTTTTCTCCGCATATCGTGGACCAATGTTTACTAGATAGGTATTTTCGCTTAACTTGCGTGTGACTCGTACTGGTCCTCTCCACCGTGGTGCTAGGCCTGCATTGAAGTTATTTTTAGTTCCTGACAAGTGGTTTTCCCTTACATATACAAACATGCCTGCCTCGAGTCTTTTGGGTGGATGTATGCTGGCTGGTACCCATGTGGCTAGTTAAGCCTGCTGATGTAGGCGTGCCTGGGTGCGGATGTCTTGTGTGACAGTCTGCTCAGGCGGTGTGTTGGAGTTTTCTCCTAGTGCTCCTGCTGATCAGAGTTGTCTTCCTTGTACCATCTCCGCTGGGGTTTTTCCTGTGGCAGCATTGGTACGGTTGCGGAGACAAAACATTATGGTGGGAATTAGATCTGCCCATGCAGTGTGATCATTCCCTAACCTTACTCTGAGTGTAACTTTGATTTCCTGATTTCACCATTCAGTTGGATTCGCCCTCGGGTGGTAGGAGGGCATAGTCAGGTGTTCGACGTGCCAACGAGTACAGTGATCTCTCCAACCTCTGCCCACAAACTGCGTGCCATTGTCGGACAGTTGGGTTGGGTAACCCCACCTAGGAAAACACTCTCTGTCTAGGATGCCAGCGATGGTGTTTGTTTTGGTGTTGTTTACCGGGAATGCCTCCACCTATCTGGTAAACAGGTCGGTTACAACCAAAAGAAATTTATTTCCAGTCCTGGTGCGGGGGTATGGTCCCATGATATATAATGTATTAGTTTTGAATGCTGTGTCGGGCTGGCTTGGTTGTTGTGGTGCATCTCCATCGGACTGTCTGGCTTTCCTGGTATAACATATGACACATCCACGGACGTAATTACGAGTGTCGCGACTTAGGCCTGGCCAATGAAACTGTTTCATAGCATTGCATCTTGTTTGTTACGCACCCGGGTGTCCAGCTGTCTGATTATCATGCGCTAACTGTAACACATGCTTTCCTTGCGGGTTGGTACGAATGTTCTCCCTCTCTCTCTCACACCTGGTAAACGTGATTGCACTTCACCGTCTACCACTCTCCACTCCTCTACTGTTTGTTGGAAACACTTAATGCGGTGCTGCTCTGCCTCTTGTGAAGTTATCTGACCATGTAGTACCGCTCGCATGACATCACTGGCGGTCATTGGTGGCAATGTGTCGTGGTTGGCAACAGTGATGCGCTGTAGCATTAGTGGTATCGTGCCCCTTTCCATGATGGCACTGGCGGGTGGCAATACCTCCTCCCACTTGGTTTCATCACGTACGGTTTCGCTCATGTTTGGGTAGTGCGTCTGCAAATTTGTTGGCTTCTCCCGTGATATGCTCTATTGTGAAGTCGTACTCTTGTAGCGTAAGCGCCCAACGTGGCAGTTTTGTTTTACTGTTATGCATGTTTTTAACCAGAGTAAACATCTGTTGTCGGTCCGCAAAGTGAAGTGGCGCCCAAGCAAATACGGCCTGTATTTTCGCAGTGCGTGAATAATGGCTATGCATTCCCGCTCGTTCATGACTACCAAGTAAGTTATACGTACTACGTTTTCGCAAACATTTCTAGTTCAGTGAACTAGACAAATTCACAGATTCTTTTCTACGAATCAAATTGAAATTTAATGTAGAATTTGAAAAAAATTAATAACTGGGAAATACTGATATCTGATTAGTTTGATAGTTCCAGAATAAAATATTATTGTTAACGTATTCAATTTATAACGTACTCTCAGTTTCAAATGCATCTTCTTGTATGCTTAAGGGGCTATATACGAGTATGAAATTCTGTCATATTATTATTAGACAGGCTGTTGAGAAGTCACAACTCACTGCGGTAAATAATATTCCATTCCACCCGTAAAACCTTGGACGCTGCCTACCCGTGCATGAGAGGCTCAAAAGCGACGGAGCTGACGGAGTTGTAAGGTCGAACTTGAAACGCGCATCAAATGCCATGCCACCTCAACGAGCCAAGCGTTGAACTAGCACGCAAGGTTCCGGACGAATGGTTTTTACTATTATATTGGTGGAAAGTCTGCAACTAAGGTCAGTGCAGTTCGCAATCTGAGCTTCACATACATCCGGATAGCACAATTTGAAGTACAGTAGTCTGAAAAGGCAGTTTTTAGTTATGTTGTAGGGCTTAGAAACAGTGTTTTTAATGAGCGTGGCGTCTTAACAATGAGGTTTTGACCTTGTCAGAAGTTTGTTTTCTTTTCGTATGTTGGTACATTGGGCACACGTGGAATAGTTTCGTAGAAAAAACCTGTTTACGAACACACTGCAACACATTTTAAGGGTAGGCGGCCTCCTTAACAGTCTCCTGGCTACGCCCATGAGGTGTAAATTCCAGTCGGAATTAAAACATAGCAAATTATTCCGTAGTGCACACATAACCAGAATCTTACAAGGATAACTAAACTAAAAGGCCAGCTCACAAAATGTAGTATGTAGATTTATTAAATCTCAGAAGTCTATAGCCATGCTTGCATCAAAACTGTTCATCTGCGCATTGCGAGAACCTGGTCCTCACTTTTACCTTATTACCTAAGCTGTGTATAACTTAAGTCGACAATCATAGTGGTCCTTATTTTGCATCTTGTCGACTAAGCATGTGTACATTTTTCCGTTAGAAAACCAGGGTGGTCCTCGCTTAGTCTGTTCCAAGAATTTGTGTGAAGAAGTACGTTATTTCTCTTAGCACCTTGCATCGGCTGGCCAGAAACATGGTCCTCATGAGATACAATAAATCCACCCTTGCCATACACAAATCTTACAAATAAATTGATTTCCAAAATTTCATAGTGTGTATAGGGTCAGAAAAATTGCCCCATCGCATTGATATACATTTCTCAAACTTGGACGGTTAAATTGTGGAGGTCCCCATAATGGAAGTCCTCAGAAGATACGCCAGTCCCGTATAGGTAGGGGGAGGGAAGGGGTTGTATGTGTACATGCGCGCGCGTGTGTGTGTGTAGAGCAAAAACTGTATTTTTGCACGAAAAACTATTAAATACAGATCTCACGAGGTGTATACATATATACAGTAGATGCTCTATAAAGCGCTCATGTCGGGAGACTCAAATCTAACCCGCGCTATAGCCTATGCGCACTGTACCGAGATAGACAATAGACCAAAAAGAACAAAAAAAAATTTTCAATAAAGTGTTATTTAGCGCTGCAATGTTCCTATTTGCCACAGTATCACAAACTTTCATCCTTTATAAGTCCGCCTGCCTTATCCGCGGTATTTCGTTCCAGGAAATCCACGGATAACGAAAACTGCATATATTCAAGACATCGTAATAACCTACACTACAGTAAAAAAAAACTAATCTCAAATGTTGCTATATTTGTGCAAGGTACAGATATTTAATAAGCTCGTTGAGTGTCCCACAACATTTAAATATCGTAAAAATATACGTAGCGTGTGCATTGTGGCGCAAGGTAGATACAGCGGCAGCCACACTGCGAGCGGTCGCGGTGACTTGGCAACAGTGCACGCGAGCCAGGTGGTCTGCTACTGCTGACATTACAACACAGCGCGGGCCTGATCTGCCGCGCTATCTCTCCACCCAACCACCCTACACTGCCAAGGACGTGCGCTGGGCAGACAGAGTGTGTCTCCACAAGCGTTGATAGAATGGCATCTGATAACACTCTTTCTTGCGTGTAATGCGTACTTTGTATTTGTCAACTACATAAAACAACAGTGGGACAGGCACAATTATGACTACATGGGCGTGAATATTTTGCATTTGTCTCTAAATATTTCTTGTTTGTACGACGTACATATCAATTACAGAAAAGAATCGGACCATAAACATCAAATATTAATACCATAATTAACTATGTCAGCAGTTTTGTTTTTAATACGGCATCACTGATTATACTAAAATAAACTCGGCACTGTTTTTTTTTCACACGTCACTGTAAAATTTAACTCCACCGGTAAACATAGATAAGGACAAAATTTTAGCAGTTTCCCTTTTAATACAGCGCCACTGATTGCAATTAAATTAATTTAGCTCAATTATTTTGCTGTTTTCGGTGCAGTACCAACACTTGATCCTATTTGTCGTGCTTTATTTTGATATGTACGAATGGCACACTCGTTTTTTCCCCGTACCTGTGGCCAATTGCAATAGCTATGTCTTTGATTAAATATAAATTTTTTCATTTTGTCAGTGAAAGTAAGAATTTTGCGATATTCTCTTTGGTTTAGAAGGATCACTACAGTCTTTCTTTTTAGGGAACATTACACTGCAGGCCACGGAATTATGTATAATTTCACACAGTAGAGGCGATACGATCTATGCAAGTGAAGTACCACCACCCGCACATTCGACACTGCATCACTTTCTTGCCCCTGCCACCCGCACTATCCGCTGACCGCTGGAAACAAACATACCGCGTGCACCAAGCACATTGAGTAACAGAGTAGATAACAGTGACTGACAATATAAAACTAGCTGCTCTCTCGTGCACAAGTGGCACGCTAGTAGTTCATATGGCAAACTATGCTCGCGTGCGCGAAAATACGAATTCTTAAGAATTACACGTTTATATTTTACGTTTTTTTTTCCCTCGTTTTCCAACCGAGGTTGGTGACAATCGCGGATACGAAATCCGCGGATAAGGCGGACTGACTAATACAGTACTCCAGTTTAACTGTTAAACTACTGTAGTTTATGGTATGTCGATAATGTTTAACTTGTCTTTCACCGAATAGCCTTTCTTTTCTGTGACATTGCACCATATAAAAAACTGAACTGATCGCAATAAATTCTTGTTGGCAGCTGTTAGTTTGTCGTCAGCTGTGACTATCATTTCCCACCCACGTAGCGGCTGGGGATTCCCTAGTGCCAGTTTCTGCCCCTTCCCCCTTCCAAGCAATACTTTCCCCTCTACTCCTACCACCCCTAACAAGAGGCCTTCCGCACTCCTGAAACACATCCGGCCTGTCAAACTTTGAACACGTGCATTACTGCTTCCTGTCCGCTGCATTTTGTCCTTTTCTGCCCCTCTCGTTTGATCGTTTAACCGCAAAACAAACATCCCTTTGAAGTACATAGTAGGATTGTGAAGTTTCTGGTACATTAGCTTGGCGTACATGAATTATTATCCTGCGATATAGCCGAATGCGCGGTTTATCAAAGCGCGGTATCCCGAGTGTCTACTGTATTTGACATCTAGCGGTTAGGATGGGTTAAAACCACTCAAAAATTTTCCAAGTATTTATTTAATGCAACTTTCACTCACCTCTGTTATGTCACTTTTGCCAAAAGCAGTGAAGGAGTTGTGATAGTGAGATTCTACTGTAATTAAAAATCAGTGGTGAAAGTGATATCTCAGATTTCTTACACAATTGCTAACAATAATTACATACTTGTAAAATGGTGTACAGAATAACATTTCACATTTACATTACTGACCTAAATATTTTTAAAAGATTTTTATAGTCATTCTCTGTAAAACATTTTTATCACATAACACTTCGAACATCAGGCACAATTTTCAACATATCATTGTTTGGCAATTATTAAAAAGCCTCAAGAAATCTGCAAAGAAAATTTAAACAAAATATTTTTCTGATATTTACTGATATGTAAGTTTGCCTGCAACATTTTAGACTAATTGAGTAACAAACTAACAGCACAGGACATGATGTGGAAAAAACTCATGCTTAAGTGTATAAAATAACATACTGTTCTTGATGCTAGTCAAGTAATAACTTACTATCACGTCACCGGTGTTTGTTTATTTTAATTACTTCACATGCTATTCTTTGCAAAGTGAATACAACAGAACCTTGCTATAACATTTTATATGGGACTTGTAGGAAAATTGTTTGAAGTTATGTAACTTAATTAGTGTAATTCCACACAAAAGTTCCAATTTCATAATTTTTTGTACAAACAGCTAGTGTGTAGTTATATTACTAAGTATAAGAATGACTTTCATTATGCTGTATGTTTATCTTAAAAATCACAGACAATAATTTTACTGTAACACATACCTATAATATTTTCCCAAATATACATGTCTTCTGTGTTTGGCTTTAGACTATTACTCACCTATGAAAGGTTCCACCTGGCTGAGGCATTTTGAGTGCCTATAGATGAGAGGTGCCAGAGCAGTCACTGCAATTGTGGTGCGCACACACACACACACACAGGATATATCATCATCTTGACGTGCTATACATTGTAACTTTTGCCTAACATTTAATGATGCAATAAAGGAATGTCTAGTGCTTTAACTAAACTGCAAGTAAATTTCTTCGTTTAGAAACTACAGTTTGGTTGTTTCACCTTTATGAAAAGGAACCTATCAGTCACACGCAAAAACATTATAAAATGCTATTTGTACACCGAGAAAATACAAATAAGTTGAATGGTTGTCATATGACAGACATAGAACTAAAGCTCAGCACATCGTTTGGTGAGCTAGAAAAACATTGATGAAGTTAAAAAACCTTTTGTTCTAAAAAAATGTGTTTATAATTAATGTAATTAGTTTACAGTTAAAAAAAGTTACACATAGGAAATGAAAAATACTTTATACGCAGGAAACAGTAACATTTTTTACGTTTAATAAAAGAAATGGCAGTAACAAAAAATATAATACGCAAGAATGTTATAACAGGGCTATATTGTATATTTTCCTTTTAATACCCTCTCAACTAGCATAGTTAACAATTATATATTCTGTGGCTTCAGGCATTAACTTCTGAGTGTGGCAAATATTATAAATTTAGTTCACTCATCACATTACAATGTTACCACTCTCAAGTGGTATAAATTTACAAATGGACATGAGGCAACCTAAGAAAGGCCTTAATACCACTTCACTGTAAACAGTCCATTGATTCACAACTATTCCATTGATTACAACTTCATAGCAAACAAAGGTATTAGATACTGCACATTTATTAAATCTACACTTTATACCCAATACTTAACAACAGCTGCATCAGATGACATCGTCACATTAACAGTAAAGATGCAAACTACCACAAAATCTTCATATTCCACTTTGCATGGAAGAATGACTATAAACGGTTTTGAATTTGTCAACAAACAATAAAAATTGCACAAGTAAAGGACGTAAACACAAACCACATATCTTAAAACAATGCTGGCAACTTTGGATACAAATACAGCATTACATAGTGTAGTGCGACAAAGTATTAACTAAGGAACACTCAACAACAGCAAAATCACTAAAATTATATATGTACATATTCTGGCGTAATCTCAGACCTCACACTTTAAAAACATGAAATACTCTCAGCTGGCAAGGAACACTATCACTTGGAGTATATCCTAATAGCAGTGTAGCACACTTGAAAGCATTACTTTTCGTTGATGAAGGAGTATTGTGTGCACCATCAGAATGCAATGTCTAGGTCAAGAGGATACGGTGCGGTACTGCCGGGAGCAGTCCGTACATCAGCCAACATCAGTCAGATGAGCTGTGTCTAGTGCGCGGCGGTAGGACATTGTTAATGGTGGAGTTGTGACGTGTCTTGCGTGAGCCCTCACTATCGTTGTCTACACTTGGCTGTACAGAGTGCAGTAGGGCGACTGTTTTGTCAAAGTCTATGGTTGCATAACCTGCCGAGGTTGACTTAGGAGACTCTGGGGGAATTGCGGGCGGTGAGGACTCGGGGACCTCTGACTTACCAGCGTCCAGGTCTAACACAGCGTAGTTGACCTCACCATGCGATAGTACGGGTGGGGTAAGTGGTCCCTGGAGAAGGGAGGAGGGGATGCTAGGCAGTCGCTTCAAGACATGACTCCTTGAGATCTCCATCTCACCAGGACTCAAGTTCTCGTAGCAGTGGAGCTGTTCCCTGCTCGCGTCCCAGTCTTGGGGTGAGGTCATGCCACTGGATGGTGACCTGTTCTCAACTCCCAGGAACACGTTCATGTACAGGTGTGACTGGCGAGGCTCGCTCAGTTCTAGATGCTGGAAGCTTACTTCACCATTCTGACTGAACGTTGGCGAACGTAGGGCTGGAGACAAACACAATCATGCAATACACTAATCTAACAACAGAACTAGTTCAAGGCTGCTTTTACATAAATGTGTCATTAACAACTGTACTATGAGTGATATATGAAGACAGCTATGCAGCCAGTAGAGCTTCCTGTTAAAATTTTTTTCTGTATCAAAAATACTCTAGACTTGTTTGATAACTAACGGCAAGTGACAGTACGAAGCCGCTTGCTTTACACTTTAACAATATTCCTGTAACTTTTACAGACATTATTTCCCAAGCATCCAGTTTGTTTGCAGCAGATCCGTATACTTTGGTTGCATTTAACATAGCAGGAAAGTCATAAACATGTTCACATTAGAGTTTGTGAACAATACCACCTTGTGAAACATGAAAAAGCAAATATTTCTATTTACAGGAAGATCAGTTCCGCACTAATGTATGGCATACAAATTTTATAACTTGTGAAAGCACCAAGGTGAACATTCTAGGAGGCCTGATGCTTGGAACTACCACATCCCACATCTGATAACAACAAATTACAACACCTAGACAACAACAAATTTGTGAGAGAGGAACTGGGATGGTAGAGGGGTAAAGAGACAGCAGGAAACAGGACATTAAAACAATTACATGCATATAAAAAAGAAAGGAGTCTAAATTACTTTATCAATAATTTTGGCAATAAATATACTTGCACAAAGCTCCATACTGCCTTCTTGCTCCTCATTCCCTTTCATTCTGCTCTCCTAAAAGTAAGAAATCAGAAGCAAGCTCACTTTAATAGGACAGTGGTATTCTCTTGATAGTCAATGGGTGTTTAGTATTAAGCAGGGTGACTAGCATAATTCTAACATTACAAGACCTGATACAGTAGAATCCTGTAATAGCGAGCACGATAATAGCGGAGAACACTGTTATAACAAGGTATTTACAAGGAACAATCAGAAATTTGCAAAAATGTTCCATGAAGAATTATGATTTTATCAGATGAAACATACAGTGGCAAAGCAGGCTTGCCGCCAGTTCCTGACCGTGTGAAGTGCATTTTGGTTATCTGTCCAAGTTACACAAACCAGAGCTTGCCCCCTTCCCCTTTTTCACTGTATTGCTAATACTTTGGCCGCTGTGACACCTTTAACACATTTTTCCAGCTTGCAAACTCACCCCTACTATCCATTCCTAGTAAGCACATTTATCTCAAAGAGTAACTTAGAGAGGGAGAGAGTAGTTGGAATGAGATGGGGTGACATCACACGTGGAATGTTGCTAGCTAGCGGCTATGTTCGCCAACTGCGCTGTTGCCTTTGCTCGCTCGTGCTGGCACAACTTCACATTATTGGCAGCAAGGGGGTTGTGTGTGTAAACATCTGTCAAGCCCTTTCAAAATTTTATTTTAAGCTTCTTAATGTTAAACCCAATTATAACAGATTCAAAACTTGATTAATTACTTTTATTTATAAAGTTTTTCGAATTATTTACACCAACATCACATATTACACACTGTTACGTTAAACTCGCGGGCTGTTTCATGTAATTTAATTTTACTTGTGTTTCTTTCTACTTTCATATTGAATTCAGCTGCGTATGAAATTTTCTCTGTTTTACTCACTGACCTAAATTTATTCACTGTGGCCTAACAAATGTTTTACCAATGAAAGTATGTTTTGTCGATTTTTATTACGTTTTCAAACTTTTTGCTGGCCGAGTAAGCCTTGCACCATGCACTTTCAACAGTAATTTCATGAAAAATTTTATGATGTTTAGTTCAGCAACTACAGTAAACTCTTATGTACCAGACACATTTTTTCTGTGAAAATGATACTACCAAAAGTGGGGGAGGAGGGATGGAGGTGGTTTACATTGGTGTATAGCACATGGCGACAGTTTTGACAGAATACTCAGCAACTGTGCGTCTGATTTTCTGGCAGTTGATCTTGAGTGAATCACCAACCCACTCACACACAGTTGGCTGGGGATGCCATATGTATGTATCAGCAAAAAAAGGGTGCAATAAAAAATTGATAAACAAAGCAAAATAAATAGAACACTGAACGGCAGGCTTTTATTTAGTTGAATGTTCATCTTCTGAACACCACCCAGCTACGGGAGTGAAGAGCTACAGGAGCAATAGAGGTGGGAAGCCTGGGGAAGATACAGCCACATATTTGCCATATTTCAATTACCCCGTTTCAGAGCCAACACAAATGAATGCCTGTGTTGAAAAAGGGCACAGCAATAAAAAAATACAGTGACTGTCAAAAAATTTCATGGCAAAATATTATCCCGATGCGGGAGGCATTGGGTACATGAGTGTTTACGGTAATTGTAATTTCAGCAACATTTCATGAACGAACTGAGTGTCAAATGCAACATCATTACATTTTAGGGAAAAAAATTGCCATCACCACTTTTATACTGATAACTGATATCGTTAATAACATAAGTAATTATTTTTTACTTGTAACACATCTTAATGTTCTCTGGTTTCATTAAATTTCCAGTGACTAACAGTTATTTGATTTGATGTGATTGCCCAATCAGTGGCCACCAACTCGCCATGTCCTGAGAAACTGCGGCAGGTAAGTGAATGACTGTGCGACTTTGGCGCTGCTGAATTGTGCAGTCAGGTTTTCAGTTAATTTTGATGTGATCAACATACTTTTTGGGTATTACCGTAAAGAGCACATGCCAATCTACATTAATAAAACAACTATAATTTAATTAATATGAGATCACGGCTACAGCGAACACCGAACCCAGAACCACAACACCTCATTATAACAGGACTCTACTGTACTTTTAAATACCTACATTCAAAATAATAAGCTGTCCCAGACAAAATCAATGTCCTGATACTTATAACCATTTCAGACTTACAAGTAGATGGAACAGAGTTACACGGGCATATGTGTACAGTACATATTCACAAGAACACACACATTATACAATAAGGTAGCCAACTAAATGAACATTGCATTTCATCAGTCTGAATAAATTAAAACTTACTGTGAACTTGAATGAAAGTAGTAAACTCTTTATTATTAGAGCAGATTAACTGCTTTACAATTATTCTGGTACAGACAACAATTATGCTTTTTTGGAGTTTATTACCAAGACTTAAATGACAATTTTTTTTATAAATTAATACAACTGAAAGTTAATTTGATGAATCCAGAGTGAAAAATAGAAATTTATAGAAGCAACCTCAATTCAGCAACAATACAAGCTAAACTTTAAGAGCAGTACTTCCACAGAAACTAATCTATGTAGGCCAACTGGAACATATTTTGTACATGAATAAACATTTTGCATAGCCATAGTTTTAAATTTTTTAAGATAATATTACTGATAAGATTTGATGAGTTCAAAAAAATTCAGTGAATTTGTATCAATTTAGCATATATTTCCTGAGAGAAAACAGGCATAATATACAACAGTAGAATCAGAGGTAGACATGCTGGCTATAATTTGTGATAACTGAAGGGTGTGACCACTTGAATTTCGTGTAATCACAACCCAACAAGATTGCGATCAGAGCTGGGGAATGTGAGGGCACCAAGGCCAACCCTTGCTTGTTCACCTATTAAGTGCAAGACACTTAACAGTCATCACTATCTACTCTAAGTATTTTCTTAACAACACATATTCAACAAAACTACCATCAAGGTTGGATCCAGAGGGAGGGAAGGCAGGCTCCGTTAACCTTTTAAAACATAGTTTTATCATTAAAAATTACAATTTCTCAAAGTTGTACATTCAATTTTTTGATTAGGAAATGTCTTAAATAGCAACAATTTGCAACTTGAAATACAAATTTTTCAAGAGGATAA
>PNEQ01063540.1:24271-39424 GCA_003012365.1 Medauroidea extradentata | reverse complement strand
ATATTTTTTATGAAAATGAGTTTTGAAAAAAAAAAAAAAATATATATATATATATATTATACACACACACTTATATATATATATTTTTTTTTGCAAATGGTCCCAGGTATTCTAATTTTAAGTGCCATAGCTTTTAACTTTGATCCAATCACAGTTATTAGAAATCATAAATACCCAGCAGTAGCAATCACAATTATAGGCCTAACTGTGACTTGCAAATATCTGTCTCTACTTCGGTGGTATAATCTTTCGGTCCTTTCGACACATCAAAGTGAATTTTGAAGCAATTCAATAATGTAGTAAATAGAAATAGCCATTAAGTTTTAGATTTCTGAAAAGAGGTAACAGCCGACCACACTTCCAGTACAAATATGATAAGTGACAAATAGGCTTCCATTTCAATGGTGCTAATAAACAAAGGAAAGTATAACAAATTGGGCTAATGTAATTGTAACACTAAAGGGAAAATATTTGTGAATAAAGAATAGTAACATATAGTACAGATGGACACAAATGTGATATATATTTCTTGTATTTACGCGGCAGTAACATTGCACAAAATATTACTGACAAAAAATATTGCTACTAGTTTTTTGTCAGTTAGCTTGTTTTTGTGGATTTTGGTTTTTTTTTCTTTTTTTTTTCTCGGAGGTTATGCTTTTTTATTTGGACTTATAAACTTTTCAAAGTTGTGTTGGTGTATTAATTTTACTTTTACTTGAATGTAATAATTGTTACACTGGGTAAGGCTTTATGTTAGTTGGCTTTCGTAAGAAAGGCAGACAGGCAGCGCACGTAGTTTCCGCTGAGAGGTGAGCTAGGCTCACGTAGCATACGCCAGTGAAGTGCGGGATGAGGCAGTATTTGTTATCCGAGGCTGTAGCAATAACATGGCGTGGGACGCTGGGACCACATCCGGGATTAGCTATCGTGAAGCAAGTACGTGACCGACGGGCTTGGAGTAAGAGGGGTACACTGACGGCAGCAGACGATAGGGTATCTTACCGGGCCGTGGGATGTGCTGAACCGCGTGGGTGAGAAAAAGACGAGTTAGGGCTTAGCGCGGGGAACGGGGAAGAGTTTCCCAGGTACAGAGTGCTGACCGGCTGCAGATGGTGCATGTACTCTGTACTTGGGGCGGAGAAAAGTAAAGGTGAATGAGCTTTGAGGACAAAGGTTGCATAGGCGGGGCTTGACGGCGGAGATGCCAGAAGTAAGAGATCGGTTCGGGAGTTGTCGTGTTGGCCGTGGTGAGGGAGTGACGTGATTGAAGAGTGTTATGATGGCTGCGACGAGCGACGAACGTGTTTGACGGAGGTAGCGGAGCTTTTGGTGTTCAAGGGTCAGCCCGGAGGAGCCTGGAAGGATGGACTTCGTAATGAGATGAATATTAACGTTGGAGTTAGTTAGTTAATAAGACGTTAGATTAGTTTTTTTATGTAGGAGTAGTCGTGTGTAGACGTTGACAGCGGGAGGATGGGACACGAGTTGTAACGTGGCTCTTGAAACTCCGGAGGTGTTTACAGGTTAGTTGACTAACATGATGAAGACTGTAGTACACAGTAGTTGCGCAGGGAGAGGCGGCAGGCTTAAGATGTTGCGAGCTCAAACCTAAAATTTTCTGTCAGAAGGTGCGACATGTTATTTCTTTTCAAATTTCATTAAAAGTAAATTGCATCAACTGTAACTTATTGTTCAGTAACTGTCTCTTGCTTAACTTTCTTTTGTTTGTCTTCGGTTTGGTTATTACATTGACTGTAACTTAAGTATACCCTGGTCACCATTAAGATTTGGTGTTGTCTGGTATAGGTGATAAAGAAGTACAGTATGTTTGTTTGTGAAGTAATAGAGACGCTGTAGTTTTGGCCGGTCTGTATGTTTGTATCTCGTTACCCGAGAGATTTCTAGTTTACTGTAATGTCGCGTTGTTGTTGTTCCTCAGCAGGACAGATATTTTTTTGTAATGAAACTTAAGGCGGGTTCACGAGCTCTACTTCTGTTTGGTTAATGAGAGATAACCAGTAAATTTCAATCAGTCATTTCAAGTTTTATTTCTTTTTTTTTACTGGTGTTTTTATAGCGTGAAATGTTTCAACACACTTTTGTTTATGGCCATGTGAGGCCGAGTTCATAGATTTATTGATTGACAGTATGATGGAATACTCGCTTCGTTCTGATATATTGAAATTCATTGTTGTTGAAATTGTGCTCTTGTTCGTTACTTTTCAAGCTGTTGTGAGGCGGTCCACCCACCACTTAGGCCTTTATTATTTCACGTCTTGTTTTTATTAGGCCTTTATTATCTCATGTCTTGTTCTTATTTTAGTTATTTCCTTATGTTTGACTTATTGAATTTGCTATTATCTATATCATTGCTTTCAGGTATTGTTGATAGTTGTTTGGCTTTTATCTGTATCAGTTTTGAAATTGTTAAATTTTATATGTATTTAATTTGGTTTGTTAAGGCTGAGGCAACTTTGTGTTTTAATTTAAATTTAATAATATCATTTGCAGCTTAACTGTTGTATTGTAACTCAGGGCTGGGTGTATTGTTGGATAGTTCTGTTTTATGGCACAGGTGTGGCTACCCAGTTCCAGGAATTGCTATATTTAGATTTTTAACCGTTTTTCTACTACTTTTACTTTTCACAAAGTGCACGTGCGCCGCCGCTCGTTGAGTGTGCGAAAGAGAGAGTAATATGTTTGCTCGGGCTGGCTTGAGCCAATGGAAGGACACATAGTTCAAATTTATTAAAAAATTATGTTTTAAATTATTATGTAATTATGGTTTTCAGAAGAATATTTTCACTTTTCAAGTTGTTTTAAAGTATAAAAGTTTATAGTTTGCTATTATATTTAATTAAGTATTAATTTTCCATTACGCTTTTACCTTGGTGCGTTGGGTGGCCGCTAGAGGCGCTGCAGGGAGAGAGCAAGCTTCGCTGGGTCGGCCATTTTTGGGTACTTGGTTTTCGGGCGCGGACGAGGATGGCGGTCTGGAACGGTTGGTGGGCTGTGTGGGAGCGAGGTGGCGGAGCAGCCATGTATACATAGAACCTTTTTTCAGTGCTTTAGTCACTCAGCGCAGTGCCAGTGCGTTCGCGAGAATGTTGTAAATAAGATGTCGTGGCTTGTTTTGGTATTTTGAAACTGTTTTAATTCATCAAGTTTTGGGGTTGAGCTGTTCTCTCCCGGGAGTGCCAGGCTATTGTTTTCAGACTTATGATTGAAATCTAAAGTTTCAGTATGTAAAGTTGGCTTTCTTTAAAAGTTATTTAATAAAAACAGTCACACCAATAAGGTTTACCTTTTTTTTTAATAGACTACAGTAAAACCACTATACGATCACAACTGGCCACACCAGAGGTTAAGTCAACAATTGTGTAGTGGCGTCATCTTCATAGAGCGCCGACGAGCTACACTGTTGAGATAAATAAACCATGAGTGTTATTTGAAAGTATTCCTATTCTTTAAGAAGTTTGTCCCTGCCATCAACTATAGTGGTAATTGTTTTGAATAGTTTAGTACAATAACTGTATTAGTATAATAATTTATTTTCTTAATGCTGCAGAGATAGTTTATGGTTTATGTAGGACCTACTGATTTTAAGGTTATGTTTACGTGTGAAAAGACACCACACACTTGGCCGCACTAATCCCTCCATGTAATGATTTTCAGTACCTCCCTTAATAATTTTTATTATGAATATTTATCATTTGATTTAAATTCTGAGCCACGTCTAGTAACTTTTTTCAAGGTTGTTTTTATTTTGTTTACCCCTTTTGCGAGTTGCTGTTGTTTGTTTACGTTTGATAAACCCCCCCTCTCCCCTTGTTCAATGTTGATGTTTTGATGTGGATGTTTGGTATGGGCTTTAATTTTAGATTTTCTTTTATTTATATGGATGAGCCCATGATGATTAGAGTTTGGTTTTAGAGTGAAGCAGATAGTTTGTCCCCACCCTATGAGTTGCTCTACTCACTGTTTGTGGCAATTGAGGTTATGACCACTTGCTGAAGGATTTATGCACCCATGTGAGTTGGTGTGTGATAGTAGTCATACTACAGACTAATTTATGTGTGTTGTTGACATAGCACTTGATGTTTGGCTAGCCACAGTTGGTAGCCCTGGCAATGTTTACAAACAGTCATCGTCTAGCTTAGACTGTTTACAGTTGCCCATACCTAACCTATAGGTACACTATTTATTTGTTGACTTGTGGTACCTGTTAACATCCACTCTAATATTACTACATTTTTGTACAAATTAACTCTTTTAATACTTTCAACATTTTCACTCTACAATAATCTGGTGATCATCAAGGTGAAGCCTGACGCTATTATGCTTACACATTACTACAATAACACTTACATATTTTATTTAGTAATCATTAGATGTTTTCTACACGTTTTTACACATATAGATAATTTTTCACCATTCACAGTTAGTTTTATTATTATTGTTATTCACTAGGTTTATGTATTTTACACCCTTTAACTTTTTTAATGGAGGCACCGGTCACAGTGACCCGCCTCGCTAGTTGAATGTTACACTCCTTTATTATTTACCCCCCCCCTCCCTTACGGTTTTCACACTTTAACAAATTTGGTTTCGACGCCAGGCAAGGAAACCGGTGGTACATTTGAAATCCCCCCCCCCCCTACGATTTTCATTTCTTTAACAATGTATAGCATACAACACTGTTAGCATTATGCCTCACCCAATTGTTTCATTTAATATAAGTAACATTGCTTGTCTAATTTGCTGCACTTGACAATATTTCCATATAAAAGGCTTTTTTTTTCGGTATAATAATATAATAATAATTACAATATAATAATGCGTTAATAAGTACTTCTGCCGTTGTGTGTATGTCAAAGAAGTCCTCATTCATCTCAACTACTTTGAATGATTTGGTAGTCTTAGCTGCATTTAAAACATTATTAAGATCCAAAAGATCATAAGCCTTCTATGAACGTTTGCATTTCTCAATAACTACAAAGTTCCAATAGCATTGTAAGAAACTATGACCAGACAATACAAATTTATGGTCAATACATTTAAATACTACTAGGGACCCTAAAAACAGATAAACAAAAATCATCACCCAATTCTTATTTTGCCCGGTGCCGTTATCATTCCAGATAATTAGGTTTTTTTTTTTGTGTATAACATCTGTGGTCAATATTTTCAATAAACAAGAAGCAATTTCATCCTAATCCACATCCACAATAGCTTCATACCACAGACACACACATGAATCATGCAAATCCCTCAAATGGCACAGAAATTATAACAGCTTAATTGATATTTGTAGAACATTTATGAATGGGTCAAGAATAGAATAAACAGTACCTGTCACACGTCCATACATAAGCTAGTAACCTGGTTATTAGGCATTTGAGAAGCTGCAGTATCTTGTCGTAAGACATTCAAGGCACTTTCAGATTTTCTGTGATGCAACTCCAGAGCGATTTGGGAGGCATGTGGGTTTGATGATCCTTGTATTAAAGAGGTCAATTTGTCACATACATTGAACGTATCTGTTTGAGGCCTACGAAACAATATGTTTTGAAAGTCCTTAAAAATATTCTTCTGTAATATCTTGCAATGTTTAAGTCTGAGCTGAAATATATCTTGGTAGACTTTGCACAAGTGTCATGGCACACATCTTTGGTATGGCGATTGTGTGTTTTCTTACGTTTTGATGATTTTCTTCAGCATACTTTGACTGTTTGCTTCAATGTCTAATGTCACTATACTAAAATTCTCCTGACTTCAATTTTGATATCTATACCTCTTTGATATCCATACCTCAACCCTGTTTTTTCCCCGACTGTGTCCACAAAGGTTTATTTTTATACACCTTTGCCATCAGTCACTACATACTGCACTGTACACTAGTAACGACGGATTCTCACCTGGTTAGATAATTGATTGTCTTCATACCTCTCCTACTGACATCAGCCTAATAATAATAACTGTTGCATATTAGTCAATATTTTTTATTCATTAGTATGTGTCAAGTTGGCTGTATAAACAAAATTACATTCTATCACTGGACCAATAAGAGCAAAATAGATTAACATGTAATTTAACTGGTAGGCCTACATTACACAAACGTATCATAGAGCCATGGTCTAGTGAATATTAGTAATTCAATATATTAATACAATCAAGTTGAACACCATTATTGACAGTTATAGTTTGCAGATGGTTGCAATGTATTTATTTACTTAACATGTAAATTTCATTTAGTAGTAAAATCTAAATACTAAAGTACCAAATACATTATCATTTACTACATTTGGTAAGGGTATATATGAGGAGTGTTTATGGGAAATGATATAAGTGCCAAATAATAAGTTTTTCAGGAACTGAAAGAAAGAAAAAAAAAAAGCCTGTCACAAATAATTTTATAATTCAAATGCTTTAACAGGATTGTATGTGTAAAAAGAAATGTTGCAGAAACATTTTTTTTGGAAAAATGTAACTTCAAATGGCACATATATCATTCTCCATGTCAACAGTGATGGGGTTACACCAAGTACATTCTACGGACATTTGTTCGAGCTGAACAATGCATTATTGGCACTCATATCACTTCCTACGGTATTAGCAACAGTAATGTGATTTTACTGGCACTCATATCGTTTCCCACACACTCCTCAATTAAGTAAGCAATAAATGCCCATTTGAACGTGGCCCTAGTTAAGAACTTACTTCACTGTCGCCAGAAAAAAAATCTTGCGCCCCCCCAAGAAAAACCTGAAATGACACCCCTGGGGGCCTCTCTGCAAAAATTAACTTGGTTTAAAAATTTTTATATTTGCACGGGATATGGTTTGTTTTATAGACATATATAGTAAGTATTTTTACCACAATGAACATTTTGTAGCTTTCGTAGCTTTTGTATAATGGCTTGTCAGACTCAGAGCCAAAATTTGCACAAAATGGCCACCACAATTACTATACAAAACACAGTTATTATACTACAAAACGAAAACCTACTGACTTACAGAAATGAAATAATTCACACTGAAGAACAGTGTCATGCGCTAGGTTGAGTCACATATAAGAAACTGCATTAAATATATTTTTGTATTTTTAAAAAAATTGCTGAAGTTGAAATAAAAACTTGCCAACTTTCTGAAATTTTTAAAAAATACAATAAATTTCAATGAAGTGTTTGTAAACATGTCTTGACATAGTCTGTGACACTTCTTCGATGTCAATTATTTTATTTCATTGCATCAGTTGGTTTTCGTTTCTTGTATAAAGCAGTTTTATGCAAATTTGGACTTTGATATTCTATTATACAAAACCTATGAATGCTAGAAAATTTTCATCACTACAAAAAGTTGTCACACTATATGTCTAAATAACAAACCATATCTCGTAAAAATATAACAATTATTAAAACAATTACAATTTTTAAAGGGCTATTTGTGTTGTACAAAAATGACATGTATTCTACTATTAACTAGTGCTGTGCTAACTAACACACTTGCTAATTGATGGAGCATATAATAGGGTAGCACAAATAAAGGTATTGTAGGCCCTGTTAGGTTGCATCTTGAATATAACCTACACATTTATACTGCAAAATTACAATTTAATGTGTTTGATGTGTAGCGCATCTCACGTTGGCCAGACAAAAGATGTGACAAGTCCCTCCTCACTGCCACACGTCCATGAATCGCACGGCGTTACATCAAAATCAAGGGCATGGGTTCCTACAACGCAGCACGAGGAAGAGAACTGAACAACAGCGGGATTCTACCGCCGCCGTTTTAAACAAATACATGTTGCCAACTACTGATAATGACTTTGCGTGCGAACTATCGGCATCGCCCGTTAGTGGTGCCATCCTGCGGCCATTACAGGAATCAATTAAAAAATATTACAATTTTCATAATTAACAGAACATTTTGAACTTGCAATATTTGCACATAGCTATAAAAATAAATAGTCTAGTTTACAAATCAATTTTATACAATTAACTTATATTAAGTAATGTTATGGACACTGGGTATGTGCAGCACGAAAAGGTTGGCAGCAACGTACACAAGAGACACAAGAGTAGTTGGGTACATTTGTGTAGACAAGCGCAGCGCACGATGTATGTAAACAAGATGTAATACAAAATCGTTACTTATAATTAAAGTATGTACGGAATTCACCAACTAGTATTATTGTACACAAGAATGGTGACGAGGATGCATGAAAACTTACCGGGCTGTGTTTTTCGTGTTGTGTGATTTTAGTCCTCGTTCGTACAATGGCTGCGTTTCCAAAATACGACCATTCCCGTCCAGAGACGTGGAGTGAACACTTTGAACGTTTCCAGTTTTGGCTAGATTCTAAAGGTCAGGTGACAGCGGAGCAAAAACGTAGATTATTAATTGAAATATTGGACGACTACACTGTGCGTGATCTGAAAGAGTGGATTGCTCCAAAGACCCTACGTGAACTTTCCTACCTCGAGCTAACCGATGCCTTGAACAGCAATATTGCACCTACAATTAACCCTATGATATCGTACAACGCATTCATTAACAGAAGACAACTACCAGGTGAGAGAGTTGTTGTTTATATGTCTGAGTTGAAACGCCTGGCCGCATCTTGTAAATTACAAAGAATGGCATCAACAATTGTGTTGTATCAATTTGTGTGTGGGCTAGGCAATGCAGATTTACAGGCCAAATTGTTTTCGGAGAAAGGTTTAACTGCCACGAAGGCCTTGGATGTAGTGCAGCTGGCAGAACAATCTTGAAGCGAATGTATTGGAGCTTAGGTAGAGATGTGCGATTCCCACATTTTCAGTTCGATTCAATTCCGATTCGATTCTCACTACAAGAATTGAAATTCGATTCCGGTTTCGATTCCTTCGACAGTTATTCATTACCCTTAATGGAATAACTAAAATCAAAAAATACTTAAAGTTGTGTATTTTAATAACATTTGTAATGTAAAATAGTTCAGTAACTCATTAACTCAGTTCAATGACTATTTGAGTACTGTAGTACAAGTTTTTCATTTGTTTACTTAGCCTGTATTTAACTTCTTACATTAATAAAACAAACACTGCATGATAACATTTGAAAGGAATAAGAAAAATCTAACATTTATATAACAACAGTCACTATTTCAGGGTTCAAATATCTGAAAGCTGGTGTATTCCACACTAGTTTATAGGTTCTGATGCAAGAAAATTAATTGCTCCACTGTCTCAGGTTAAAGGTTTTCCCTCTTGGCTGTTACAATGTTTCCTGCAGCTGAGAACAGGCGTTCACTTGGAACAGATGTAGCAGGAATGCATAGAATCCTTCTTGCAGCAATAGAAACATATCTGTGATGAATACGATTTTTCTGCCACCACAGATATGGATTTGTAGATCGTTTCTCAAGTGGTTCGTTCAAATACATGACAATATCATTTTCCACAACATCAATTTGGGCACTGGAGTTTGAAGCCTCCAACTTTGCTGATTGTTCTTCAAAACAACTCCATACATTCAAACATGACTGTGAAGATCCAGCTGCTTCCTGCCGTTCCACACACTGTGAATCAGAAATCTGAATCATTTTCCCACTGTCTGTTTTTATCAAACTTTTTATAAAGTCCACACCTTTTCTTTTTTCATGCTCCATCAACAGCACAGATTTAAAACGTGGATCAAGAAGCATGCCTGCAACATATTCATTCACAGATTTATAGTTGGGGAACCTTGCCAAAATACACTTCAATAAATTTTTTGCAAAAATTATGCCTTCACCAGGTTCTGCTTTACTTAGAAATGACTAGAGCATACTTTTAATCCCATCAATAACTGGTACTACCAGAGAGATTGTGGGATATTCCTGTCCACTAAAATCTTTAGTTGCCTGGTCTATTGGCTCTAAAATTCTTGTCATTCCTTCAGCAAGTTTCCATTCGGTGGAAGTTAAATTATCAACCTTGTCAGATGAGGCTAGTTCAGCTGCAATCGGCTCTTTCTGGTCCACAAGCCTTTTGAACATGGCAAACTCGCTGTTCCAGCGGGTGTCAACATCCTGAATTAACTCGTGCTGTTTTTTCCCATCTGTTCTTGTATTCTATGAAGACGCTGACGAGCTTGGGAGCTGTGTTTGTAATGTCCTACTATAGCATGACTTTTTTTGCACAGAGCTTCAACTCCAGGAGTTTCTGTTTTGGCATTATTTATGGCTAGCTGAAGTGTGTGTCCCAAGCAGTTGAAAGACTGCCAAGTGGTTTTAGCAGTTGCTGACTTCATGTTTCTTGCAGAATCAGAAACAATGTAAATAGGCCCAGTGTTTGGGATTTCCCACTTAGCACTTAGATTAAGCAAAACTTTAGAAATTCCTTCACCACTGTGTTCACCAGTGAACAAAACATTCCCCAGCATGTAATGGACAGGAATAAAGTTAGGATCTATGTAATGACAGGTTAATGACAAGTAGCTGTCATTGCTACGCGACGTCCACATATCTGTCGTAAATGCCACAGAATTGACTCCTCCTTTAAAGTCATTAGATATTTTTGTATGTACTTTTTCTACCAGGTCATTGTATAGCTAGATGGTACTACACGCCTCGAGAAAGTCGTTCGATCAGGTATGGTGTACTTAGGTTCCACTAATGCCATCAAGTCTTGGAACCCCCTATCTTGCACCATGCTAAATGGCTGTAGATCCACAGCAATCATTTTGCCAATGGCATTTGTAATGGAAATAGCTTTGGGGTGGTCTCTAGCGTACTTCTCTTGACTGGAAAATGAATTTGCCAGCGTCAGTTGAACTTTTTTATTGGATGTAGAAGGTGCAGGTGTTAAATTCTTCTAAAGCTGCAAGTATTCTTCATATACCGTTTTGTGCAGTGTTAGGTGCTTTGCCATACTTGAAGTACTACCATGCGGCTGTTTCATTTTACTTCCACAGGTTTTACATTTCGAATGACTTTCTGAAATTTTGTCATAAAATTTACAAAGAATACTTTGACCCTTGAATTTGTTACCTCCTTCATCCATTGTTAACACTCACGTCACCACTGTGTAGGCCCTACTGTGTCACCGACGTCACCCAGAAGTCTATCCAAAAATGTGTTCTTTTAATCTCAAACACGCCTCAAATATCAAATAACAACAACCAAAAAGTTCTAAACTGCTGAAGTAGGCCTAATCGATAAATATGTTTCTAAACATTCGTAAAGCAACTAGACAACTGTTTTGTTTCTTTCTTCGCTTCGCATTTAGCATATTTCTATTGTTTTAAAAAAAATTAACGTCACTCGCGCAAATGCAACAACAAAAACAAATTTTTTTAAGACAGACAGTGACGCTTTAATATTTCAATAATCCTCGTATCCCACTTTCAGTATAAACAACTACGTGATTTATTGTGCCGTATGTTATGACACGTTATTCAATACCTTGTTAATAGTTAAAAACATTAAAAAAACGAGTTAGTAAAAATTTGTTTGAAAATAAACCTTTATCGCAGAATGAAGGTATATTGGTAACACTTAACCATAAATGTTTTGTGAGCGATGTAAAATGGTGACGTTTGTGGTGCAGATAAAGACGTTAATGACCATGTTAATCTCCAAATAAAATATTCAAGGACAATGTTCAATTACCTTAAGTTATATAAATGTGAAATACCGAAATTAGTTGCAAATTAATGCGTAGTTACCATTAAAAACTTTATCGATTATTTTATCCCGCTGATTGAACTTTACTTTACAGCACTGGTAGTGCTACGTGTGTCTCGACAAATATGTGACCGACTAAAGGAGTTGCACAGCACGTAAACTAGTGTGTTGCACCAGTTTTGAACCATCATTTTTTCGAGGTATTTACAGTTATAAAGTAACTCTCGGTCTATGCAGCTAGAGATAACTAAACTCAGAAATTGTAGGTTAAGACTGCAGTGAAGTTAGGTTAAGCCCATTTCATGTGTACAAATACCTTGATACACGTTTGTCATTGTGAATGTTAATGGCGATATAAAAGTTCACTTGTTATGTGGTAATATATGTCAGTACGTAGCAGTTGTTTACAATAGCTTTGAAGAACTAGAATATAATTTTTTAGATTACAAATTTTTTGTTCGATTCCGAGTTCAAATACTGGTAGAATCGAATTTAGAATTGAAATTTTTGGGTACTCGCACATCCCTAAGGTTAGGAATTCTTGTGTAGCAGAAGTACATAACTTGTATACTGTACGTCCTCATCGAAGGCAGGATTCGACACATCACCGTAGTCAGTCTTTCCATGATACAATCATATGTTTTCGATGTGCTGGGGCAGGTCGCACTGTTGCCAAATGCCCGGTGCCTCGCAACTCACTTAAATGTCAGAAATGTGGAAAAGTAGGACATGTAGCAAAAGAGTGCAAACAGTCAGGTGGGACCCGTTCACGATCCACTGATGCGGGACTAGCCAATTTCATGCAAAGCAATACAACTACGATTGCGTCGACAGGGGAACCCAGTCATGAGCCAATGCACATGGACGCACATGAGGCGGTACACTAGACGATCATATCTCGCTACCTCATGGTGAAACCTTATTTCTTTTGTCGGATCAGTCGCTAGGGAGGCAAATTAAACCTTACTCGGTGCACATGCAGGTCAACAGCCTAGTGGTGCAATTTGAAGTAGACTCTGGCTGTTCTCGGACACTCATTAATATGGACATCTATTCAACCTGTTTTGCTAGCTCTGATAGCACCGTACTGCATCAAGTCCCAGTTGCGCTTAGAACCTGGGCTGCATAGGCCTTATCTATCATTGGTGAATTTGAGGCTACCGTTCAGTACAAGAACATTACATGCAAGTTACCTGTCCTTGTTGTCGAAGGTGTTGGTCCTAATTTATTGGGCCGCAACTGGTTACAGCCCTTAAATATATCACTCCAGGGTATGCACTGTTTGACACAAGAATCATCAGTGTCCAACAAAGTTATATCTCATGAGGCTTTCATACGCACAGTGATGGGTCTTCCTGCAGTTGCAGGCCATTGTACGTATGGGTTGCTACAAAGGACCACCTTTGCACATCAATGTCGACCCAACTATAACCCCTGTGTATCAAAGTTGTGTTTGCCCTAACAACCAGGATGGAAGAAGGCATTGCTGCAAACGTAAACCGAGGGGTTTGGATTCCGGTAAACGAGGCGGGACCATGGGCCACCGCTATTGTCCTAGTACTCAAACGGGATGGTAAGTTACGCTTATGTGCCGATTATGAAGGAACTGTGAAATGTGCAATATCCGCGGACACATACAAGTCAGACGGTGGATCAAGTTTTATCTGAGTTGGCAGGTGGTGGCACTTATGGTACCATTGATCTTGAAGCAGCCTACTCGCAGATTCCGGTGGATGAGGACACTTCTCATTTTTTGACTGTCAATATGGTACAAGGACTACACAGAGTTTCACACCTACCCTTCTGAGTTAAAGTTGCGTCCTCTGCATTCCAGAGAGTCATTGACGGCCTTCTTGGTTCACTTAAAGGTGTGGTGGCCTGCCAAGACAACATATACGTGAAGGGCAATACAGTATTGGAGTACAGAACCAGGATGTTACGAGTGTTATAGGTGCTGGGCAATGCAGGGTTCAAAGTCAACGGTGACAAATGTGTGTGGCAAGCAACCTCTATTGAGGTACTGGGATTCCGACTGGATGCTGAAGGCATCTATCCCACCTCTGAGAAAACTGCTGCAATCACTAACGCTCCGAGCCCTACGACCAAGCAAGCAATTTATCCGCTGCAGTCCTCATTACACATGTACGGTACATCTTTGCAGACTTTGGTAAGCCAGTGGTGGTGGTCACTGACAATGGACTCCAGTTCACCTCGGACCAATTCAACGACTTTCTACAACAGAACGGTGTACGTCACTTGTGTACGTCACTTGTGTACGTCACTTGTGTACGTCACTTGTGCACTCCACCTTGGCACCCTGCTTCCAATGGCCTTGCTGAGCGCACCTTGCAAACAGTCAAGAAGTTGTTATTAAGACTGCACGATTAAGATATTCATGCTCAGGTTGCACGCACATTATGGGCTATGCGTACCTGTCCGTCTGCCACCACTGGGAAAACCACTGCCGAGCTCATGGGGAGGAACTTTCGCACTCATCTCACTCAGATACATCCGTCCTGCGAAGTGTGGAAACCTGCACCAGAAACATCTCCAAAGTTACAAATTGGCGAGTTGGACTGGATGCTGCAACATGGCATACATAAGTCGGTTTGGGTACCAGGAGAAATAAGTGGTCACTTAGGATCGTGAGCCTACCCTGTCTAACTAGAGAATGATGATATGGTTAGAAACGTCTCGGCTGACCATGTTTGTCAGCGATTCATGGCGGAATCCTACGAACCTATTACAGACACTACGAGCAACACAGGTGCATGTACTCCCCACTGCACCATCACAGCACTGGATGCTCTACCACGGGATACAGAAACAGGTAAACGGAATTTGCCTCACCAAACGCACGAGACTGCCCGGCAAGAAACTTCCAGACTAAGTCCACCTATGAATTCTTCAGACCCTGGCCACCATCCGAACATCCCGTCGACATCCGCAGATTTAGAGCTACCACCTGCGAGACGGGGTGCAAGTGTGTCAATTGTGCCTGCACCTTCCCCTTGTCTGCAGAATGGCACATCCGCGGCAACAAGTCATAGAAGTATATGACAAGCACTTCTTTGTAGTTGTACAAACTTTTGTAAATGTTGAAAAATTTTCCTTGTAAAATTATTAGTTCATAACAACAAAAAGGACATTGTTTGCAATATAAAACTTAAAAAAAAAGAAAGTGTACTGTAGTCTTTAAAAATCATAAGTTCACCGGAAATTACTTATGCAATGATCACAACCTCAAAGAATTTTTTCTGGAATAATGTGAATGTTTATATTAATTGCGTCCTTCAAAAGAGAAAAAATTATTACTGAACTGTACATTGAACGTATACAAATACATAAATAATAACAGAGCAGCATAAAACTCACAGCGGTCAGAGGCTTCATTTAGGCCCCCCCCCCCCTTCCTGGATTTAGGATTGTAAGTGTATAAAATACATTTTTTGTATTTTGTTATTTAACCCGCCATTGGTCGCTATATGAGCATTTTGCTCA
>PNEQ01063540.1:11799-24171 GCA_003012365.1 Medauroidea extradentata | reverse complement strand
GATGTGCATGTACTGTGGCGCCCTACTACAATTAGTTCTTAATCCCACCAAGAGAGAGTGCTCTTGTGTATGCGCGGAGGGTAAGCGAAATGCCGCCCTAGCGACTTCTCATGTTTCTGTTAGGTGAGCATTTCCCTCATGTGCGACCAGTCACGGCGCGAAAATGAGTAGAGCAAGAAAACTTGTGGAGTTAGCTATTCTACAGAATAAAGGTAAGTTTGGCTATCTATATAATTTGTTTCTGAGTAATAACTACGTGTATTGGTTTTAGGTCTACACAGTGGAGGTATGCTTTGATATAAGTGTGTTACTTTACTGCGCGCTGTATATTTTTTTCACAAAGATTTCCCTTTATCATATTATCTAGTGATAAATATTTTTATATTGAACATAAAAATACACTTTTAAAGTAGGGTGCATTAGACTACCAAAGTTTTTATTGGCAATATTCAAATAATGTGAAATATTTTCAGACATATTTTTGCGTATGTCTAAATGAACGTAAATGACCTTTTTTTTATTCCGTTAATTTCGTTTTGGTTTTCAAGAAAATATTTTATCACAATCAAGAAACTACGAACATAAAACATGATACTATTGTCAAAATTTAGTACTTACACATTCATACACGAAAATTGTTTTACCATTTTGTTACATAGTTTCCATCTACTTGAGTACATCATAAAATAGAGGATGTCAGTTTCTAAAAATTATATTTTCATACAATTAAAATTTTACTAGCTATTTATTTTCTTATAGAAATTCCTCCATGGCTGCAAGAGTCTGGTTCACTTGATGATGAAGTAGTGGATACCGAGCAGCAAGAAGGGCCTGACGGAAATGAAGACAGTGACAGTGCAAGTGAACATAGTGACCATGCAACAGACACAGAACAGCCTGCGGAGTCAAGTGGTGAGGATGACGGGGCTCATTATAATGGATCATCAGTTACTATCCTTGGAAAAGACAAGTCAACCATATGGTCAGTATGTCCACCTCCTGCGAATGTACGAACCAGAAAACAAAACCTTGTCTCTCGTCTTCCTGGAGTGAAACAAGTGGCAAAAAATGCAGTGACTGTCTTAGAATGCTGGAAATTATTTTTTCCATACACATTACTAGAAGACATAGTGAAGTACATCAACATTTATCTTGCAAAAATTCCTGAAAATTATGCTCGTGAAAGGGACTGTCTGGACACAAATGTTGAAGAAGTGAGTGCATTACTTGGACTGCTCTATCTGGCTGGTGTAAAGAAGGCTCAGCACATTAATCTTGAGGAACTATGGAGTGATGATGGAACATCCCCGGAATGTTTCCGCGCAAACAATGTCACTGAGAAGATTTTACTTGCTGCTGCGAACCTTGAGGTTTGATAATGTCGATGACAGAGCTGCACGGAAAGAGACTGTGTGCTGGGGTTTCCCCCCTCCGAACTTGACTTGGTGCTTTGACCTGAATTAACGGGAGCAATAAACTATTTTTACGGCAGCAGACGTGTGTGTGAGCGCGCTGGACGCTGGGGTGTGGAACTGATACCTTCGGCCAAGCTCGGGCCGCATCGGAACTTTTTGGGCCGCCCTCCCGCTCCTGGCCCTCCCCTCCTTTCCTTGGCCAGCATTTGCTGGTGACCCGCCGCGGAGAGGCACTCTGGTTTCCGCCTCCGTCCGTGAAAGGTCGTGTCCCACTCGGCACTCCGTCGGTAAGTGTATAGATTTGGTTCGGGTGCACGGATCGTCATCTTGTTGCCGGCTTGGTAAGCCGCGTGTTTACCCTACGTTATTTACTAGTTTCTTTAGGTTTGATTAATCCATTATGACGTACCGGCGGCGTGTCGAGGGGGCCCGAATCTAATGGCGCTATTGATTTGTATGGGCCCTTCAGGCTATGTTGTGGGCAATTAAATGTGTAACCTTATGTTAACTATTGTACACTCTTCCCGATGTCATTGTACGTAATGAGTGAAAATTGATAATACATCGTTTCCACCCTGTATTATCTGGTTTGGTTATTTCGTCGTGTTTACCCTCTCGGGTAACTCGAACCCTTTTGTCTCTCGTGCCCAAAGTGTGGTACAACTGATAACCTGGCTCCAATTAGAGATATTTTTGAAGAATTTGTTGCTAGATGCTTAGCCAAATACCAAATAGGAGAATACGCAACAGTCGATGAAATGCTTGAAGCTTTTTGAGGGCGCTGTAAATTCCGCCTGTATATTGCCAACAAACCAGCTAAATATGGCATAAAGATATTCTCCTTGGTTGATGCACGGACATTTTACACAAGTAATTTGGAGATATATGCTGGTCGACAACCCGAAGGGCCATAAAAAGTTGACAGCAGTGCAAGCAGTGTTGTAAAGTGTATTACAACTCCAATTATGAACACTGGTAGAAATGTCACTATGGACAATTACTTCACGTCTGTACCATTAGCTGCGGAACTCCTAGAGAAGAAAACAACTGTTGTTGGGACAATACGGAAAAACAAAAGAGAAATTCCACCTATTTTCAACATCAAAGAAAGACCACCAAGAAGCAGTATGTTTGCATTTTCACGAACTGGTACTCTGGTTTCAAATGTGCTTCAAAAGAACAAAAATGTATTGCTCTTTTCCACACTACATTCAGATGACAAAATTGACGAGGAGTCGGGAGAGCTCAACAAACCAGAAATAATTACCTTCTACAATCTAACCAAGGGTGGAGTGGATGTGGTTGATGAATTGAAATCATGAACATTGGTGGTATCAACTCTCAAATAATCTACAAGTCTAACAGTGATGTAGAGATTCCAAGGTGTGCATTTCTGAAGACTTTAGCATTGGAGCTCATGAAACCCCATATCATCTGCCAGAGACATCACGAAAAACCAGGAAGAGAATAGCAGGAATTGATGACACTATCGGTAATAGAATTAATCCATAGAGCACGTGGCACTGCAACGCATTCTAACGGAGATGCAAAGCACTATCTGTGAATTAGTTCTTGTGCTGTCCACTGCCGCGCTGTGGAGACTGGGTACCTAGATGCTCGTTCAATCACCAGCCGCCAGGATGATTATCTAGGTGCGTGCTTGTTATGTAACACAGCTCACAACTCACTCGGCCGCACCCACGCGTGCATATCTCAAAATCACTCCAACGGCCAATGTTTTCAACTAATTTTTTTTGTTTCTCGATAGATGGTTTAAGCTTTCTACAGAGAAATAAGTATATAAGGCGGTCGGTGCTAGTATTTTTAAAGGACTTAACTTACAATTAATATTCGATTTTATCAAAGTCAGTCAGTTATTTAATACATTTTTTTTTATTTTTTGAAGGTTCCTAAAAATCCTTTTGTTAAATCACTGTTTCCGTTATTCCTGAGTTCGTTAAATTGGGGCATGTACATTATCGATACCAAAAGATACATGAAACTTGAAAATTGGTATATGTACCATGAAAATGGTACGTTGTGTTAATACCACCCGCGGAAATGTTAGTTTACTAAATTTTGAAATTACAGGTTTTTTTAGAGAATTCCCTGACTTCGCCAGACATCTTAAATTCCCTGACTTTTCCCGTTTTTCCCGGTCGCTCGCCACTCTGACAGAGGTCTCTTCTTCTCTTTAATTTGTTTAGGATATTCTTTCTGGACTCACCAGCTAAATTTTTCCATCCTTACTCGTAGACCGTGAGGTGCAAATTCATTACTCTATTTCTTCTATCCTCGTGAATTTGTACTGCATTTTTATACTGACTTTTTTCGGTAAACCGGGTTCACAGTTAAAAATAGAAATCATGCAAATGTTATTGTAAAAGTCATTCAAATAAACCAGGAGTACAATTTTTCTTTTCTTTCTTTTCAAAGCTATCTCTATTCCTTGTGTTTCCGGTATGTCATGTCTCCTTTCCTATTTTCTCGGTTGTCCAAGTATCCTTGTTGACCTTCTCGGACATTTTTCACAGTCCACAGTGTCAGTCATGTCTCCCTAAGTAGAGCTCTGTGCAAGGCCAGAGATGGATGAGATGGACGGTGTTTCTACAGACCCGGGTTCGAGCCAAGGGCGAGGTATGGTGACGGCCGAGTCGCTGCGGGGCAGTTCTGCGTCGGGAGCCGGCAGTGAGGTAAAAATGCAGGGTCCTGAAGAGGTAGGTTTACGTGAGCTGTTAGGAAATATGATTGACAGTAATACAAAATCAATCACAGGGTTTGCAAAAACAATTGAGTAGTCAGTCACAGGAAATGAACAGCCAGTTACACGGCTTGCAAGGTAAGATGCAGCAGATGGGGAATGAAATATAGGAAAAGCTCAATGCAGTAGATGAGCGATTTCGTACTTTCGAGGCTCGGGTGGAACGTAAGTTCGCGGAGCACGCCACCGAGTTAGGGCCGAAAATCGATAGTCATTTTGCCAAGGTTAAGTCGCACTGGCAGGTCGAAACTGACAGGCAGAACGAGGCGAATGTACAGGCCAGAGGAGCAGTTTGCGAAAGGATGAACGCAGTCGCAGAGTTGTGCGAAACTCATGTTCAGATTGTGAGGTTCGATGTTCAGGTCGTACAGACGCACGTCGAAGAAATCTGTAGCGACGTGAGTCGTATTGAAAATACCGTGCTCTCGTTACAGTGAAAGGTAGGTGACGTAGAGATAGAGCACAATAACTTGACGCGAAATATTGCACAAGGCACATCTATAGGAGGAACATTGACAGTTACGCCGCCTAATGTGAGCCGATTAGTCCCTGTTTTTACTGGACAGCTAGATGGTGCAAGGCCAGTCCGCTTTATCAAACGCATGGACAAATATGTGAGAAATTTTCCATGTAGTGAGATTATACGAGTGGAATTATTTCTGAGTCGGTTGGCAGGACCTGTGGACAACTGCGCGCAGTGTGTGTTGAAAAGCTGGGAAACTTACGACGAATGTAGGGCAGCGTTCATGCATTGCTTTTGGTCTCCGATTGTCCAGGATAAATAAGTAAACCACATTTATCACATGGTCGATATGGCCGGGACAGCGAAGTGACTATGTCCGATTATCTAAGGGACATAATCGACGAGAATCGATACCTGGATCAATTGTTCTCTCTGTAACGTCTGGTCTACCACTTGGCGAAGCACCTACCCTGGTATGTAAGAGATGCGATAATTACAGCAGAGGTAGAGGACACAGACGCACTAATTAGGCTGGTAGAGCGTTTGAGATGCAGACGGACCAAACTCAGCTGGACGGGATTAAAGGTCAGGTACGGGTCGAGGGATGTCACTGTAAGCGAGAAAGCGAGGAACAGGAACAGAGCAGACGCTATGGCGGAAAGAAAGAGGGGATAGGCGAGTAGAGAATGACCGATGGAATGGGTCTGAAGGCCTGCTGCCCCCATTGACTCGTACAGCGGGAGTGAGACAAGCGACGGTGCAGAATGACCCGGGAGGGACAGAGACGCGTGCTAGCACTGGGATCGTTGACTGGGGGCTCGAGAACCAAGTATACACAGTGGCCGAGGAAAACGCGCAGTTAAGTGCTTGGAAGGAAGGGACGGAGTACCAAGCGTACAGATGCAAAATAAACGTGCCACTGGATGAAGCAGTAAATGAAGCCTTGTGGGATTCGCCCAACACGACTGACGGAGTAGGCGCAGAAAAATCACCTGTTGTGAGTGTGACTATTTGCGGGCGCGAGTTTAAGGCCATTATCGACAACTGCTCGGTAGTGGTGTGCTTTCGACCCTGATTGCGCGGTGCCTGTTTATTCTCATGTGGGCATGCCGGGTTACCGACCGTCTGCACCTCATATTCTTGTCCACTTACAGAGAAACCTAACTTCTTCTTCCTGCAATTAATGCACACCTCTATCCGCGAGGTTTCTTTGATGCGAGAATCTGTGTTGCGGCAGCTGCAGGGTGAAGGCGGAAGCAAAGAGATTGTGATGTTACCTGTCTCAGGCATCGCAATAGTAGGCGTAAATGGTAAGAAAATGAAGCCATTAGCCAGCAGGTTGTAGCTGATGTCCGCATCGGTGAGGTAAACACTCTCCTTAATTTTCTCATAGCGAGAGACATGAAACCAGAGGTGTTGATTGGCATGGACACTCTGTTGCAGATAGAGGTGTGCATTAATTGCAGGAAGAAGAAGTTAGGGGTCTCTGTAAGTGGACAAGAATATGAGGTGCAGACGGTCGGTAACCCGGCATGCCCACATGAGAATAAACAGGCACCGCGCAATCAGGGTCGAAAGCACACCACTACCGAGCAGTTCCACTAGAAAAATCACAATGGGACAAGCTGAGGAAAGAAGTTTGCAAGGTGCAGGCAGGGCAGTAGGCTTTGCGAAGCACCCTGTTGAAGGACATTGTAAATAGGCGGGGGAAAGAGCTGTTGTATACATATATATATATATATTTTTTTTTTTTTTTTTCGTCTGTAGTCTGTGAAGGGGGATAGCCGACCTTGGCCTTACCGGAACTGTAGGAGCCAGGCTGAAAGCAAGTTCAAGGGTGGTTTTCTTTGCTCCTTCCCATGTTGTTTGTGATTTTTTTTTGTAAACTCCGACATGCACCGTTTCAACCCAGAATTCGCTCAGTGGTACCTAGGGTGCACTGACGTCTATAATGCAAAGGGGTTAGCATATAGGAAGTACCGATTGAGTGCTGCAGAAAGGCCAATTAAATGCAGTGGCGTATGGTGGAAATAGTGCAAAAAGGTAACAAATGTATATGAAAAAAAGAAGAAGAAGAAAAAGGAGAGGAGAAACTTAACTCTTAAGAATTTGGCGGCTATAGCTTCCCCTATCATCTACAGCTGACAGGGAAACCTAGAGGGTTATGTAATAGGCATAGCCCGATACACAGTAAATGTCACTAAAGACTGGCTATTAGAATTAAGTATTACATGTTTTTAGTAACACAAATCACGGTAATGTAAAACAAGCTAGAATTGTAGTACAGAGTTGGTTCAAGTTTTCTTGTACTCTGTGTAAATAGTACTATGTGATAGGTATGATATTGGGATGATTTGTGAAAATTAATGTATATTTCTTATTTTGGACTGGGGAGATGATGAGAGGAGAGACAGGGTAGTCGCACACACATCTGGAAACATTTGGAGCTGTGTAGAGTCAGCAGTGACGAAGTGCCAGCCGGCCCCTCCTGCTGCCTGCCCGGGGCCACCAGAGGATGGGGCGAGGAAAGCTAACTAACAGCCAAGTCTCCCAACCATTTAATTCAAATTTTAAGTATTTATATATGTTTTGCCATAAGTATAGTCAATTGTAGGAAAGAATGATGTCAAAATTAGATAAATGTAATGTAATGGAATAAAATCACCACGAAATATGGTTGTAATCGCACGAATTCGGAGCAAGGCTGGAAAGCCGGTAATTTGAAACAAAGTTCCTGATTGGCTGGAGGAAGCTGCGTCAGAAAACACCGTTTGGCGTGTGTGCCGGCGGTGGTGGAGAGGAGAGAGCAGCCCGGGACTTAGCCGCGGACGGACGCGTGGGTCTGTGTCCCGCGGGTTCATGTCTCGGTAGGCTGCCAGAAGTGCATTACCAAGAGGCTTTATTATGTGTGTAAACACATCCGATTGTCGGGCAAAGGTGATTGAGTGTCAGACGCTTTGATCACCATCCCTGGGCCGAAGAGCCAGTTTGGTGGTCTGAGTGCGGTGCGGGAGGTCGTTAATTGATTCCTGCCACGAATAAGGGCGTTTACGACCATGTGGAGTAGGGTGTCGTAGAAAATTAATGACACTCGTTTCACTTAGTAGTTTGAACCTATATGGATCCTCGAAAAATTAGTGTTGAGTGATTCGTCACTTATTGACATTGAATTGTGATCTGCAGTAAAGTAAAACCGCTGGGCTAGTCTGGGCAGTTTGATTAAAACCTACATGAACTAATTAATTAAAGGAATAATAAAATAACGTGCGCTCGGCGGGCCGTTTGAGAAGGGGCAAGTCGCAACGTCCATTATTTGAACTTATTCATTTGTTTCAGCATTCAATCAGTAATGTTCTTAACATTAAATTATATAGGTGATTCGGAATAAAGTGAGCACTCAAAAAAGCCCTGATTAATTTCTATTTTCTGCTAGTTTATATATTTCCGCCGAATGTAAACATAAATATTGCCACGTGCTTTTATTTACATAGGGTCGTGCAATGTTTACAACTACATTAAACTGCTCTGATAAATTTTATCTACATTATCTACTCATTAAATGCACCGGGGCTAAATTTAAGATATAACAAAAAGTAATCTTAGTTATAAAAGTCTGCGAGTTAACGTCTTACAATATTGGTTTCTGTCTATTGACTAATTGATATAACATGCACTATTGCCTTTACGAATCTCGTAAATGCGGGTATAGTTTTTTTGAATTTGTAACTCAGAACCGCCACTAAAAACACACATGACCCACGCAATTCAAGAATTCTAGATTTGTTCAGTTCTGCTACCACGAACAATGACGACACACTTAACTGAAACAATAAATAACGTAATTTCTTAATATTTGAAATAAAAAGTATGTTGTCTTTAGGCTGGTAAACATAAAACATAATTTACAGAATACTGATGGTTTCACATAATTTGGTAATGATATTCATTGTAATTTCCAATACTTTTGCATGTATATATACGCACAATGGATTAAAAATGCATATTATGACACATGGCGAAGCGGCGAAAATACGGCACCACCTATCAGTAGAATTTTAAACTGTCTGAAGCGCGGAGCAAGCGGTAACATGAAAGATGACCTGAGGCCAGCAATAGCATCACATTCATCTGGCGCCAATTAAGTCTAATTATACTGTAAGTATGACAATGGCTGGAAAGGCCGCTAGGCTACCAATTACAATTTTAAAAAATAGAGGGATGCACAAGTACTCATAGGTGGCACTTGCAGATAGAAAACACATACACACACATGGGCCAACACATTTCTCCGCGGAAGCATGGTCACAACGTTTCACCGACTACATCGGCTTCATCAGGTGACGAGTGGAGACACACTCAAATTACTTTGAATGTGGCTGTTTGCCAATAGAAACAAGAAGAAACAGGGAAAAATGTACAGAAAAGAAAGAATATATTAACATTTAGGACAAACAAGATGGCAGAAAATCATGTAAACATAATAGGACAATGGCGGGAAAGGCCACTAGGCTACAAATAACAATTTAAAAAAATAGAGGGTTGCACAAGTACATACCGGTGGCACATGCAGACAGAACACATACATGCAGATCGACTAACACATTTCGCAGCGGAAGCGCGGTCACAACGTTTCGCTGACGACATTGGCTTCATCAGGTGACGAGTGGATAAATGTAAATAATATAATAAATCAATATTTTGAATTATATTAAATACAGAGAGGTCGATTTCATCTGATGTTCTTTTACTAATATTGTACTCGAATAGGAAAATACATGGAACTACATGCGATGAAACGCTACCAACCATACAAGCAGTAAAGTAACTCTTGTTAATGGTGACTTATATGGAGTAACAGCTACTGATTATTTTCAAACGTTAAATCTTTAGTGCTCACTATATATCGAAAGACCTATAGCCCCCTTACGTAAAAGCTATGATAACTTAACTAAGCTACCTATCTTAGAGACTTATCTTCAGCTGTTATAACAGTGATCGTGTAAGATAGGAGATGTGACCCATACAGGTTGTAGTCTGAGTTCGATCCACAGTTTTCCTTCTCGCTTATGTTGCCAAGCAAGATTATTTTTTTGTTTCTGGGAGCTTATTTATTCTTGTGCCCTACCAAACCTTAGTCATTAATTTCGCCATAGGCAACAAGGCGGAAATTTTTTTTTTAAATGTTGGTTGCCTAAGGAGCTACGAATTTATTTCCCCCAAAGTCCAAATAATTAATTACAAAATTAATTTCGTGTCAGTTATGGTTCTGTTCGAAAAGTTATTATTTATTAACGATTATTTCCTTTCTCACCTAGTAGTACAGTCATACAAACTTCCCATTTTTAGAATTTATAATTTTACATCTTCAACTACAGTAGAAGCTCGGGATACCGTGCTTCGATAAACTGCACATTCGGATATATTGCGGGGTAATTCACGTCCCCCAAGCTAATGTACCAGAAACTTCACAATCCTACTACATACTTCAAAGGGACGTTTGTTTTGCCAGTCAAAAAATCAAACGAGAGGGGCGGAGTAGGACAAAAGGCAGCGGACAGGAAGCAGTAATGCACACGTTCAAAGTTTGATATGACGGATATGTTTATTAGTCGCCGGGAGTCTTGACGTCTCGCTGTGCGGCGGTGCGGAAGGCCTCTCGTTAGGGGTGTTAGGAGTGGAGGGGAAAGTATTGCTTGGAAGGGGGAAGGGGCAGGAACTGGCACTAGGGAATCCCCAGCCGCTACGTGGGTGGGAAGCGATAGTCACAGCTGACAACAAACCAGCAGCTGCCAACAAGAATTTATTGTGATCAGTTCAGTTTTTTATGTGGTGCGATGTCGCAGAAAAGAAAGGCTTATTCGGTGAAAGACAAGTTAAACATTATCGACATAACACTACAGTAGTTTAACAGTTAAACTGGAGTACTGTATTACAGTCTGCCAGCCTTATCCGCAACTTCGTATCCGCGGTTTTCACCAACTACGGTTGGAAAACAAGGGGGAAAAAACGTAAAACATAAACATGAAATTCTTAAGAATTCATATTTTCCCACGCGCACGCATAGTTTGTCGTACGAACTACTAGCGTGCCAATCGTGCACGAGAGAGCAGCTAGTTTTGTATTGTCATCCACTGTTATCTACTTCGTTACGCAATGTGCTTGGTGCACGCGGTATGTTTGTTTACCAGCGGTCAGCATATGGTGCGGGCGGCAGGGGCAATGAAGCGATGCAGTGTCGAATGTGCGGATGGGGGTGCTTCACTTGCATAGATCTTTTCGCTTGCCGTACGCTTCCAAAACGAAATGATTTGTGATGTCTTCCGCAGGTTGCGTCGCTAGTCACCTGCTCACAAACTGCTTCCACGCAGAACACATGCGTGTATTTAATTACACTGTCTTGTTTGCCCGCTTGCCGCCCACACGTAGTACACAGCCCTGAAGCGCATGTACTGTGTGCAATTATACACGATTCCGTGGTCTGCAGCGTAATGTTTCCTAAAATGAAAGACTGTAGTAGTGATCCTTTAAACCAAAGAGAATATCACAAAATTCTTACCTTGACTGACAAAATGAAAAAGCTACATTTAATCAAAGACATGTCTGTTGCAATTGGCCGCAGGTACTGGGAAAAAAACGAGTATTTCATTCGTACGTAGGATCAAGTGTTAGTACTGCACCAAAAATGGCAAAAAAAATTGAGCTAAGTTAATTTAATTGCAATCAGTGGCGCTGTATTAAAAGGGAAACTGCTAAACCTTTGACCTTATCCATGTTTACGAGTGGAGTTATTTTTCAGTGACATATGTGAAAAAAAAACGTGCCAAGTCTATTTTAGTATAATCAGTGATGCCGTATTAAAAACGAAACTGCTAACATCGTTAATTATGGTCAAAATATTTTATCTTTATGATCCGACTCTTTTCTGTAATTGATATGCATGTCATACAAGCAAGAAATATTTAGAGACAAATGCAAAATATTCACGCCCATGTAGTCGTAATTGTGCTTGTTCCACTGTTGTTTTATGTAGTTGACAAAGATAAAGTACGCATTACACGCAAGAAATAGTGTTATCAGATGCCATTCTATCAACGCTTGTGGAGACACACTCTGTCTGCCCAGCGCACGTCCTTGGCAGTGTAGGGTGGTTGGGTGGAGAGATAGCGTGGCAGATCAGGCCCGTGTTGTGTTGTAACGTCAGCAGTAGCCGACCACCTGGCTCGCGTGCGCTGTTGCCAAGTCACCGCGACCGCTCGCAGTGTGGCTGCCGCTGTACCTACCTTGCGCCGCAATGCACACGCTACGTGTAGTTTTTATGATATTTAAATGTTGTGGGACACTTTACGAACGTATTAAATATCTGTACCTCGCACAAATATAGTCGCATTTGAGGTTAGGAGTTAAATTTTTTTTATTAATTGTATGTAGTGGTTTATGTAGGTTATTACAGTGGCTTGAAAATACGGGGTTTTCGTTATCCGCGGATTTCCTGGATGAAAGTTTAACGTGATACGGTGGCAAATAAGAACATTGCGGCACTAAATAACACTTTATTAAAAATTGTTTTATTTTTTTTTTATTTTTTTATTTTATTTTATTTTATTTTATTTTTTTTTTTTTTTTTTTTTTTTTTTTTTTTTTTTTTTTTTTTTTTTTTTTTTTTTTTTTTTTTTTTTTTTTTTTTTTTTTTTTTTTTTTTTTTTTTTTTTTTTTTTTTTTTTTTTTTTTTTTTT
>PNEQ01063540.1:0-11699 GCA_003012365.1 Medauroidea extradentata | reverse complement strand
CCATATTATTTAAATTTTACTATGCACAATTTTTTGACATTTTTGGTGGAGGCGCCGGGTAAATACTTCGGCGGCAGCCCAGCCAAGTTGCAGACTAGTTTGCCACAAATATCTTGTTTGACAATTAGGCCTACATATTTATACATTTAGGTTATGTTTTTTTAAGTACTTAGTTTTATTTGGCCAACCTCCCAATAAATTTTTGGCGGAGGCTTCAAAATAGACTAATGAAGTATCCGTATTGTATTATGACGTGCTTTGTTTTCGTTTCAGTAATTTAAGCATTGTTAAATTCAGGGTAGCGAAATTAAATTTAATTTATGGTAATGTGAGCTGCTTTGTTTCATGGCTGCCAGACAAGGCAGTTCCGCATGGAACAGCTAGCACAATCTAGTGATGAGCGTGGAATTAACTTCCAAATTGTTTATGTTGTGTGACATCAGAGTGCACCAGGGATACTGTTAAGATCTAGTTTTGAATCTGTGTGTAGAGATGTTGCCGGAGTAAATTGTAGGGTCCGCTATTGTTTCAGTTGTGTTACGTGAATTACAAGTGTTAGTTTTTTCAAGTGTTTTGGTTACAAGTCAAGGTTAGTTTGTTATAAATATTTCTCAGTAGGTATTTAAGATTTTACTGGTTTAGCTGTCATTTTAAGTGTTAGGAGTTAATTTTTATTTATTGTGAGGTAGTAACCCTGCGTTGTTGTGATTTCAGTTAATGTTTTTGTCAGTAATTTCGGAAGGAAGAGATTAAGTGTATTTGGTTTTGTGGTGTTGAAGTCGGAATTTTAAAGAAATAGGTTGAAGTTCTCATAATTTTAAAGAAATAGGTTGAAGTTCTCGTAATTTTACTTGGTGTTTATTGTGGACGCTGTTGAGTGCAAGAGGAGCACAACAGACAGTGTTGCAGCAGAAGGTAAGCAAGTCAAATGCTGTTTATTAAGAGTTAGAAATGGTGAAAATGAGAAGTGGAAAAGAGAAGTCAAGAGGAAAATAGAGTGCAGCAGTGTTGTTGTCAGGGTGAAAGTAAAGTTTTTTTTTTTTGTTGTTTTTGTGGTTTAAGGTTTATTGTTGTTGTTTTGTGGAGAGATTGCGAAGGCTTAAAGTATTTTTGTCTTTTTTTCTTTCTTTCTTAAAGTCTGATATATGTATTAAGACGTATTTAGGAGTAAAATGTGTGATAAGTCATGTAGGTTTAAGGTAAGTAAATTAGTATTAAAAGTAAAGTTCTAAGGCTCGTACGAGTTGAGGCAGTAAACAGTTTTCAAATGGGTGCGAGTCCACGAAAAAAAAAGTAAGTGAATAACGTACATGGACTTCCATTAACAGGTGAGGAAGCATTGCAGTGTTTTATTTTGATTTTATTTTGATGGACTGCCACATGCTATGGACAACCAATATTTTATTTTACTGTGGAGTGAATATTAGATAGTGTTCACCCGCAATGGAGGACAAACCATTTCCAACTGGTGGACTGAGGAGGAAACAAGTAGACATGAACCTATGAGAAGGCTAGATGTGGGGATGCATGCATCAAGGTGTGAAGGGTGAAGGGTGCAATATGGTCTCCAGACAATGGACTCTACTAGAGAAGTGCTCGTGGGGACATGTTTTAAGGCACCTCCAGAAAATAAGGAAAGTTGTAGGTAGTCTTTTTGTCATTGTGGATGTTGCCCTAGAACCAAACACTTCTCCTGATGTACTTTGTTAAGATTTCGAGATTGAGCAGAGGAGGAATCACATTTCATCAACTGCTTCAAAAAAGCTATTTACAAAATTATTTCTGTTTTTGTCATTACAATACACTGCACCAAATCATACCTACACAGCAATACTTTTGTAATGCATGTGTAATGACCAACAGTCGTATTGCTTAGGTGGGGCAAGGGTTTTTACAGCCCCTTTATTGTTATCGCGTGAACCGCAGGCACCATGATGAGTCAATAATGATATTGTGATATTTATAAACTTAACTGAAATGATAAATGACATTTTTTTCTACTTGTTTGAAATAGTGTCGAGGGTGGCTTGCGAGGCTGCAAGCTTTCGTGAGCAGTGGGCAATGTACAATGGTAAAAATTCAGGTGTTTTTTTCTTTTAATCCATACTTGAAAAAAAAAATTGTTAAATTATTTTGGTTTATAATTTTAAGAAGTATTCAATTTTCGGAAGTAACTTCTTTACAGTTAGGATCGTGGAGGTCTAGAATGTTCTGTTATAATCTCTCAGTTCGAGTTTCTTTTAGTTCTCTGTTCCTGAAAGCAAAGGTTGTTGTCACTGCAGCGCATGTATATTCTTTTGTGGGCCATGTCCCGGTAGTGTGTACAGGCAGATGGCATTATGTTAGGTTGTACACACGTTAGGAGTGTGGTTGTGGATGTGGCCATGCCACCAGGCGGTCGTGCGCTGTGGATTCTTGTAGTACTTTAGGCATGTAGCGGCCTTCTATGGGCACTGGACACCTCTGTCAACACTCGCCCAATCCCCTGTTCCACATTAACTTCTCTGTAATACAGCAGATGCACGGGCAGGGTTGCATTGAACAGCAGATTTCTGTCGTGCAGTCCCTCTTGCTGTGACGTCAAACACCACTGACTAGCGGATGCACTGTGGGACAGAGAGAGTGAATGTCGTACCAGTATGGAATGATCAGTGCATGACTATTTCCTTGGGTAAATTGTTGAATGTTCGAAAGGCGCACCGAGAGTTATAAATACCCGCCGGCCACGTTTCAGCAGACTTTTTGAACTTTTTAGACTTTCTTTAGGCAGAACTTTGTGAGACTTTTCAAGCTTTTGGTAAGCATGGCGATGTCCCATGGGTGAGGCGTAGACCTAAATGCTTGTTGTGATGCCAGATGGCAGGTTAGGTTTGTTAGTTTTATTTTCATTATATTAATTAACATTTAAAATAAACAGAGTCATGAGTAAGTACAATGTGACATGTATTACCATTTACAAGAGAAAACCTACCTTCACAAGTAGCCCTGAGATAGATGAGACATCGCTGGGCGTGAGAATCAAAACCATAAGCATTCTTTTTATTTTTATTCATTACTAATTTAATTAGTGTCCATCTTTTGCACGTATGAGTAACAGTTATGGATTCTTTATGCGAATCTTTGCTGTTGGCCAATATAATCATCGTTTCTTTATTGTTTCATTATAACTCAATGACCTTGAACTAAGTCGGATCATATAATGTAATATCTGTTCATCACTTGTTAATGCCTCCTTTTATAAATTCTTGTTTTAAAAACTTTTTCCAAATTTTGTACACTTATATTGAATACCAGTAAAGTAATATTTATTTTTATAAAATTTATTTAATTTATTTGTTAATAATCTTCTATTATTCAAACTCATTCTTTTATTTCAGTATTCAATCAGTAGTCTCCTAAACATTAATTTATAGCAGTCTTATCACAAAACCTATGATAATTTAATCAAGCTACATAATTTCAACTTATCATGAGATGTTACAACAGTGATTGTGTAAGATATGGTATATTCACACTACAAGATAGAAGATGCAACCCATAGGGTGTGTAGTCTGAGTTCGATCCACAGTTTAGCCTCTCGCATATGTTGCTAAACAAAATTATTATTATTTTGTTTCAGGGAGTTTATTTATTCTTGTGCTCTACCAAATCTTGATCATTTATTTCATTATAGGCTACAAGATGAAATCTTTTCTTAATGTGTTTGTTATTATTTTAATTTTATTATGCCCAACTCCTTGACAATATTCACTTGCACGGTGCGAGATAAATATAGACGTTGAGGAAACTGAAAGAGACGAGAAGTGGAATTATGCCTCAGCCTTAAAGAGGATAGGTGCGCACAAATCACCAATGTTGCACGCAAAAATTTGGAACTAGCTATTTCAACCACTAATAGATACAGGCGCGAGGTGTTAATCATAAGTCGATCTGAATTTGAAAAATTGGTAAAGTGGAGACACGAGAGACATATTTTCATCCTACAAACTGTCGGAGTTACACTGGTAAGGAATAAGCATGGTCAAGGTCAAAGTCACGAAAATGTATGTGGTAACTGAAGTTCAGATAGAGGATGCAAGTTTTACGATGAATTTTTAATAGTAGCGCATTAAGTTAGGACAGAGAAAATTAGTGGGAAATATATGCTGAATTAGTATGAAGCGAGGATCGCCTGCCATCAGAAATGATACAGTTCCATGTCGACTGCTTAGTGGATAAGTTCACGTGGGACGGAAGCCCTTGTCCACACGATGCAATGCTGCCAATATTGTATCTCGCTGAAGACACACATTGGTGTGTCGTATTTTCCACCAGTAGGTAGTTATTAGCTAGTGAAATTCCAGAACAGAAACAATTAACAGATAGGCAAGAGGACATTGGAGATGCTCACAAAAGCACAGTGTTGCCAGACTGAGGAAATGCTAGAAAAACATGCGTCTGTATTCCCGCAAGGACCCGTACCTCAGGGACTTAACGTTGGCGAGGGAACAAAAGATAGGGAAACAATTAGGAGGCGGACATCACAAAACATTTCCAGATCTAGTTATTTTTTATAATATTTTTGTGTAAATACAAATATTTTACAATGATGTAGTAGGACCGGTACAGAATGTATTTAGAACAAAATTCAACAAACAACGAAAAAGGGTTTGAGAGGAATTAGTGTATTAAGACAAGTACATAGATACCGGTAAGTGTTGTAGGTGTAGGTCAGAGTTTTTTTTTTTTTTTTTCAGAATTTTTTTTTTTGTGTAATAACAACTAGCAGTTATTTATCAACAGGTCAGGCAGACCAAAGAAGCCCAGAATAGGAGAATTCAAGAGCCTTTATAGAGTTTATGAGAAGTCCAGATGCGCGAGGGGTGAATACAAGCCATTTGTTTCTCTCACAGCCACCCACGAGGAAGAACAATCATTGGTTACAAACGAAGCTGGCAGAGCCGTCAAGACAGTATACCATGGGTTCTGGTTCCCTTTGTGATTTTAGCATGTATGAGAGGTCGGCCGGCCCTTGCTCAGCTCTTACCAAGACGAATGGTGAGTTGATGCTTCGCTCCTTAGAAAGTGTAGATTGATTGTTCGCTTAAGTAGGCAAAATGAAATCAGAGTAAGAGAAAGTGCTACAGCGGCATAAATTGTGAATGCACCTCTGTCATACTGACGACAGTGAATTCCCCACGAAGGGTACATGCATTGTGCATTTAGGAATTCAGCTATATAAATTTATATGTGGATTGGTAGAGTTGCATGTGAATTTTGTGATAAAGAGTAAATATTTCTGAAAAACAAAGTGAGCTCTGGTTGAAAAAAGGACCTTTACACATACAAAGCAAACTGGGCCACAAAAAAGGGGAATATACTGCCAATCAGGAGCTGAGCTGGCCATACAATGTGAAATGTGTATTAATTAATGTGAAGAGTTTTATTTGAAATTTTTGTGATAAGTAAATATGTGTTGTAAATAATTGTGTAATAATAATCAAAAGAAAGTAAAAATAAATGGCGGTGCAATCGGAAGCCGAAAAGGCAAAGTTAGGGGGTGGCCAAAGCAAGAATAAGAGCATTCCAATTGGTTGTCAAGTTTAGGCATACGAAGGTGAGAGTGGCCAGCAGATACGCACTTTCTTTATAAAACTCTGTTTTGGGAGCCCAATGTCAGCAGACTAGGGACGATCACATCAGGTAACTCGAATTTTAACAAAGAATAAATTTTCAACATTAAAGGACGTAAGGGTCACGCTTACAGGTGCCAAGGTTTTTCCAACGCCAGGAAGCTCACAAAATTTTTAAGGGAAAAAAAACTATTTTTAGTAAAAAAAATACATAGTTTATAATGCCCGAGTCTAAACAGAGTTACTGTCTAATGGCACATAAAGAAAAGGTCCATAGCAAAACACACAGTGGACCTACATACAAGCTCACGCACTAACCCACACAGACAGGAAAACCATCTCTTGAGCCTACTTTTTCCTTCAGAAAGGAGACAAAAATATACAGGTAGAAACTGAAGCACAAAAGGTTATTATATAGAATTTACAAACATGGCTTATCAATTATCACAATGCTGTACCTATTCAACAGAATAATGTTGGTTTAAAAAAACTGTCATGAAATGGTTATTGGCTGCAGTAATACCATGTAAATAATTACGAGGTACCGAACGGTACAAAATAGTGGTGGGTCACTGCAAGCAGAACAGAATAGTACTCGAGGAGTAGCTGAAGTTATGAATCTGAAAAATTCTTTATCCGCATCAGGTTTATTTGATACTATACAAAAACTATAATAAAACTGTTCAACATTTGTGGTGCAACACAGTTTTGGATATTTTTATTCCTGCCATCATCTACAAGTTTTAATTTTAATGAACAGCAGTCCCTTAGTGACAGACGAGTATGGGTGGCAAAATGTAATGAGTTCCACACGATGCATGTACACCCCTCAATGTATCTTCAGTAGTTTGTATGTACACATTTTTAACTTTGTTAGCAGTGAGTGTATGAGTAATAACATCACAAATATTTTATTATCTGTACTTCTAATAGCAAAAGAGCATAGTGAAAAGAATTGTTCAAAAATCCTTTGTGCAGGGTATGTACGTTACCAGTGTATGCATTTGGAATCCTCAGTAATAAATGGAGGGTTTTCAACAGGCCAATTAAATTTTTTGAACAGCTAATGCTATTGTTAAGACAAACATTAAACCCAATTTAATGCTCAAAATGAATCCTTAGCAGAGTGATTGTGTGTGTTGGAAGATGTGGTAAGAGTTAAAATTGTAAGAACAACAATAACTACTCAGGAAATGAGAGACTGGTAGTCAGACACGCAATAGTCAAGGAAGGATGCTAAAGTCACAAAACAATAAAAAATTTTTAAAAAAATATTCAAAATATAATTTTTGCATTTGTAAAATAATGCATGAGCATTGTATATATTCAGATGTCATTTTAAGTCATACGTATGGGCTATATTGTAAAATTAAACCATAACTTAGTACACTTATACTGATAATCCTCGAGAAACTAACAAAAGGATATGCTATGCAATCACTGTAATGTGCTAAAATGTACTTAATTGTGTTTCTTTCTAGTTTAGATACTGCAGTAATATTCTAAAACATTAATAAGTATAAAGTGCAATCACATTTGGTTACATACAGAACAAATATATTCTGCATTATATTTTAAAATACTAATACAATCATTCATACTTTGTTTGATCTGTAATATACAGTACTACTATTTTATAACAAATAATAAATAAATACATAAATCTGACCAAACATATGGAATCATCACTTTGTAATTATATAAAATGCTTATTATTTCCCAAGAGAGCAGTTCATAAACATTCTTCTGCATGATTATTTGATCTGTAAGTTGCATTATTAAAACAAAAGAATCAATCTAACACAACAAAACATAAAAAAATGTAGTAACTGAATAAAGGTAACAATTCTAATATATTTTCTGATTTGCAAATATCTCTCGAGATGGCTTCACTTCAAACTATGTTTTTATCTTTCCCGCACTCTCTTTAAATGTATATTACTGAAAGTGTCCCACAAAACTAACTCACTATTAAATCAGGGTGGCAATGTAGAACTATGACATAACTTACTCATTTCACTGATGGCTGCATATGTGTAAAGGTTTGTGGACAAAAATTGTGCAGTGACAAAGTTGCCAGAAGATGATGTGCAAGCAAAAATAATGAAACACTGATCCTAACGTGCTAGACACAAGTCCAGCAGCTGGCTTGCCAAGGCCAGCCTGGTTGTGGTCCAGCATGCTGGCTTGGCTTTTGTCAGTTTGGAGAATGTGTGCAACTGTCCGTTACTTACAACTGTCATAACATTTCAGATACCGATGCCAGCTGTGATTTTGCCAGCATATGTGCAAGAGGCCTAAGTGTTAAGTTTAGAATGTGATTTTAGGCTAAAAGAAACCAATATCCAAATTATGTTTGCAATACAAATTTCTAAATTTACCAACACAAGGATTATCAACCAAACAAAATTAAAAACATGACTAAAAAACTGCTGGATCACTTGAAATACACTAATCCACTAACAATCTTCAAAACTGTGTCACTAACTGCGACTTCAGCAGAGCTGTTGACAAATACTAACAATGTGACAACTCAAAAGCTTACCATTCTCACCAAGCAGCTCAATATTCATGTAGGATGGAGACGTTGGTACTATGGTGTCTTGAGATTCCTGGTGAATGGGTTGGGCTGCACACTCTGGCATGCTATCACTAACGCTGACGGAGTGTTTGAGAGATGAACTCTCATACACAACAGAGTCTAAGGGTGATCTAGGAGCTTCCTCTGGGGATCTGATGGCTTCCTCTGTGAAGCAGGGAGAGGCAGTGGGTGCGGGAGGAGACACTGATGGAACCAGGAGAGGTGGGGAAGGAGAGGTGGTTTCCAGAGGACTGGAGGGACCATTACTGCTACTTCCGATGCTGCTCAGTCTTACGGACATTCCATTGCTTCCATTCAAGAACCGTGAATTGCTGGAAACTCCACTTCTGAGAGAAGAAAGCACTGATGAGGGTTCCAGGTAGGTTGCATCAGAACTGATACTTCCCCTGGATGGCATAGTGTGTCCTGTAGTGGTAGATCCATCTCGTTGGGACCCAGAGTCATCCAAGGTGCTATTGTACACCTGGATGTGGGTCTGGAGCAAATTGAACAACTGCTCTGCTCTCTGACACTTGAAAGCGTAGATTCCTGCTCCAGTGTTACAGCGTCTGCCAGCCTCAAAGCTGAAAAGTTCTGCATCAAAGCCATATCGCCTCAGACTTCGAAGAGGCCATTTCACTGGAGATCTTTTACACTGATACAAAACCAATTCAGTGTCAGTAATTTCCAGCTGCCCCGGGTTTAATTTGTTTCCCTTGTCATCCACATTCATCACCTGGAATTTTTTAATGATTACATTTAGACTATTATGCAACTGCAATAATAAAAGTGATTTTATTTGCCATTATTTATGTTTCTTTACCTACCTGGAAAATATTATGATGGAGGTCATTTATATCTCCTTTGCTGGATATACAACCCATTCTCTCAAGCCCTGAAAGCAAATATGCACATAAATACGTAACTCTCCTGGTATCATGAACTAAATAAACGTTTATTATAAAATACTGCTTATAAAACCTCTATATATAAAAAGGTTTGCTGACAGACATGATAACTCTTTTAAAAACACAGTTATCCAAGATGGCATTGCTTAGGTCAACAAAGACAGTTCGCCTGGCAATCTGTTGCTGTTTTATGGGGTACAAATTACAACGACAGAAGATATCTTACACCATATTCTCTTAGCAACCTCTTACATAGGAGAAAATAATTTAGTAGGAAAGCGCTCTGAACTGCTCTTGGTATGCACTGGAAAAGTTCTTCATATTCCAATTACTGGAATTCACAAAGGTAGTAATAGATTTTTTTATTCCAGTTGAGAGTAGCACTCAGCGAGTGAGTGCAGAAAAAAACTTTTCACACACTGTCTCTGGAGACAGTACTCCATGTAAGCGCAAACATGGTGGTGACAATTCGTTTTATAAACAAGGAGAACATTTTTGCTGGAATGGAAACTCAGAAATAAATTGTGAGTTTGGCCCTTCAATATTACCAAATAAATAAAACAAATACAAAGCAACATACTGGTTGGTCTAATAACAATCTTGACAAATGGATTTATGTCATTTTAAATAACTTACAAGTAACTAATTACGAAAAAATGAATTAATTTTTATGTCTTTCACTTTTTTACAATAGGAAAAAAAATTATTCTACTAAGAAACATTCCAATAACCTTCATTTTAACAATGTGTCTTACCATATTATAATGGCAAAAATGAGGAAAACCTAGGAATTTTTACATCATGTCATCTTACCTTGCTGAACAATATTGTTATGCCTAAAATCACTAAAAAAAACTTTGTGTTGGAACATTCATTTATAAAATAAGAAACAGAATCCTAAACTGGTTGTTCTACTCTCAAAATGCAGGATACATTCCAATTCTTAAGGCAAGGGCCTTATTTGGTGAGGCGACATTCCTTATTTGGAGAGAGAACTTTATTTGGTGATAGCATTTAGGGCACTAAGGAAGTTGTTAAATATCAGTTACACACATGGTTTATTAGATAACTGTATTAGAGAATCTTAATTTTTTAAATCATGTATGCAGTGTTCCTTCAAAAACCTAGTACAAAAAGCTTATTTATTTTGGCAAATTTTGCAAGAGTTTACAAAAAAGGAATTCCAAAAAAAATTTTAATCGCTGATGCCGACAAATTCTCCAGTCTTTTAAGAGTAGAATGTAAATTATAGATACTACTTTCTCCAAGCATGCAGTTCACACGAATTACATTACGTTATTTACGAGCGCTCTCAATAATTTAAACAAAGTTCAACACACCTTATTTTACTGTTGTGTTAGAAACTAGACAGCCTGTACTATCTATAGGTCCGATCTGAAAATTTTTTCGGGGGTGAGAGAAGAAATTATTTATATCACCAATTTAGGAATATCACCAAATAAAGCTCTTTACCCTACTCATCGTATTTTTAACGCCAATTTTTATTTAGTTGGACTATCTTATCCTAAAAGATGTCATTAACATCAGAGAATTGTTTTCCAACACAATTTCAACATATGCCTAGAATAGTAGGCTATAAAGAACTCAGCCAAGAAATCTAGGTAAATTTACAGGATCAAGGTACATATTTGATATGCTTAAAAAAATTAACCGTTAATATCACATCACATTTAATTAGAATACTAGCGTACATTTTTCTTTTATAATGTTATGGAAAAAATGTTATATATTATATACATAATCAATATACATGTACTATATGTATATACAGGGTGTCCCAGGAAGTAGTGTCAAGCCGAAGCAGGGAGATAGAGGACCACAAGGGCTATCAGAAACACCCCCATGTGTATAGTCAGATTGTTGATAGTTTAGATATTACGAATTTTTTCCTGTTTGTTGTGCGATACTTGTCATGGCAGAGAGTACTGGATATTTCCATAGATAACTGTGACAGATACTTGAATGTGTGTGTTAAAATAGGAGACAGACTGGTCGATCGTATGTGGTGATAATTACGTACCAGTGTCGTAGCATTATGTCTATAAAATTATCTGAAGACAGACATTATCTGAAAGATACGTTTAACCTTAACGTTTCAAGAATTGTAAAAATTAAAAATTACATCGAACGGGTATCGTATGGACGTAAAAAACTGCCTCATATTATCGGCTTAGTACAGTGAAAATTTTATCGTCTTCAGTTAATTATGACGTATAAAAACGTGCAATCAAAGTAAAGTGTATGCGAAAGTAGAACAACATGAGTAAGAGGAAATGTACTAAAAACACATTCAAAAACCCGTTGCTTCAATGCAGATGCAGCATTGCCGGAAGAGGTTCTCTTACACAAGTCGGAACACCATCGCATTATTTATGGATTTTTTGGAGCATGGTGTAGTTTTCTTTACAGTTTATCTTAAAATCTACATGCTGTGAAATAAGCACATTCTTTGTGATATCCCAACACAAATAAATGTACTGGATTCAGACCAGGGTACCTCAGATGTCAGTGTATGGGCCCATTTAACTGGGTTCTTTCGGGCAAATAATAGTACTGCAAAGCAATATCACAAACCAC
>PNEQ01063539.1:0-56481 GCA_003012365.1 Medauroidea extradentata | reverse complement strand
ACACGTCCAATGTCACCCCACATGTCCAATGTCACCCCACATGTCCAGGTCACCCCACACGTCCAATGTCACCCCACACGTCCAGGTCACCCCAAATGTCCAATGTCACCCTACACTTCCAATGTCACCCCACATGTCCAATATCACCCCACACGTCTAATGTCACCCCACATGTCCAATATCACCCCACACGTCCAATGTCACCCCACATGTCCAGGTCACCCCACATGTCCAATGTCACCCCACATATCCAATATCACCCCACACGTCCAGGTCACCCCACACGTCCAATGTCACCCTACACGTCCAATGTCACCCCACATGTCCAATATCACCCCACACGTCCAGGTCACCCTACACGTCCAATGTCACCTACACGTCCAATGTCACCTCACATGTCCAATATCACCCCACACATCCAATGTCACCCCACATCTCCAATGTCACCCCACACGTCCAATGTCACCCCACATGTCCAATATCACCCCACACGTCCAGGTCACCCCACACGTCCAATGTCACCCCACATGTCCAATATCACCCCACACGTCCAGGTCACCCCACACGTCCAATGTCACCCTACACGTCCAATGTCATCCCACACGTCCAAGTTACCCTTTTTGTGCAACGTCACCCTTGTTTACGGTACTTTTATTACTTTTCAGTAACGATGACTCCTTATCTGCTCTGGAATTATGTTGTAGTGAGTTGAGTTTATTCCTTTGATGATAGAACTTCTTGAAACGTATTCATATACCTGAAATTATTAAATTATCCCCATTAAAATTAAAAACAATTACTACGATTATTAGAAACATTTTATACGAGATCCTTAAAATGGCTGCAGTATATAATAAAATACCAAAGTGACTTGTAAAGCAAACTGACATAAACTGGTGTTGGACTTTATTGTCACAAATAGATCTATACGGTCACCTATTCAAGTTCCTTAAGAAACGGTAAAGCTACGCACACAATTTGAGAGATTTGTATGTAGGGATGTTCCTGTATTACAACTGGTCAGAGGCACCTTTAGTTATACAGATTTATTTGACCGACTCATACAAACGAAACCTATCTTAAATTACAGCAAAATCGGATATCCTCAAAATGGCTGTCGCAATAATTTTGGACGGTTCGTACCTACAAGCGCCTACCTTGCGTAACGTCGATCTTCAACTTAGGTAATAAGCATATCAGTGTACTATATGAAGCTATAATACCGACTTTACGTCGTTTCACTCAGCAGTATTACAACGTAAACGAGAAATGCCATATAGTTCGTAATTTCGGTTTTTGAAACCCTGTGTCCTGCTGCATTGTCGAAATGTATTTGTTGTTCGTAAGGGGGATTCATCCCTGTCAGATCGGTTTTACGGTTTTTCTTATAAGTCAGGGAATAGACACATTGTTTTACTTTTTTCACGCTGATTAGGCATAGTTTATTGTTTCATTCACTTTTTGGAATCCATATGGCATTGTTTCTGTTAATGTTGCGGCCTCTGTAGTCGCTCCCGTAAATGAAACAATTTTTCCTTTTAAAATGTTTCCCGTTGCAAAATAATACATAATTATATTATGGTTCCAGCAATTACAAAAAAAAAAAAACGATTAAGTTTGTATCTATGCCTTGTCGTGACAAAATTTTTGATACATCGACTGGAATAGAAGTTATCGAGAAGGAACAGATAAATCCAAGGTGGTGGGGATCAATACCCCTTACGTTTCTTGTCTTATGTGCGTCCATGGACGAAGTTCACTGAAAACTTTTCTTGTAGTTAAATAGAATGATAAATAATTCGCTTATATAGACAGCCCCATGTGAAATAATGTGAAAAACTGAGCAGAGAATCGCAGGCCCTTAGTTTACGAAGTAGGTTCTAAAATACCAGTGTGCGGGAATGTAGGTTAGGTTGTTTGCACAATCATGTCCTTCTTACTGTAAACAAAGGACCTGACGACCTTTTACCAACTAGTATTTTCGGTTCAGTTTTCGTCACAGATTCATGTGGGGCAGTCCGTATCCACAAATTATCTAAATCATTGCTTCCACTCAGCTGTTTTTAAACATTAAATGAAACATTTCTCAAACTCCGAGCCATATTACTCTTCACCACAGAGTATTTTTATACTTACTTTTTATATCAGATTCACTTGATGCAGTACGTATCCACGAACCACGCGACAACCTGTTTAGCACAGTTGTTTTTAAAATTTTGAAGGAATAACTAACACTGTACGCATGGAAAAATAAAGAAGAAAATAACTGAACTGACTTAAATTGAGACTGAGAAATCAGCCTTTTAACCCATTTTCACTCAAGCAGAAAATATAATAGAGACACGTAATTTGGAAATTGAAGCTAATAATCTGGCGCATAGTTGTACGTAGTTCTGCAGAAAGGAACCAACCCACAAAGTATTTTATTTTGAGATAATTGTGCCAAGAAGAAGTTGAAGGTAAGAAGTATAGCCTAGAAAATAACAAGTATTAAATCATAATATCTGAAGAAAAAGAAGAGACCAGAAAAAAGTGGTTTCTATAAGGTTAATAAGTGGCTTCTACAAGATTTGTATGGACACAGAAGACTTTCACCTTTAATATCTCAAATCCAATGCCTGTGTGTTGGTTTCTTTCTGCTTAACTTCCACCAGTTGTTCTTAATTAAAGGGGTGGTTCACTGAACATTTTAATAGTTAAAAAAATATTTTTTACGAGATAGTTTTGTAGGCATAATATGTTCTGACTATTTTTTACTGTAACGAAAATTTTTTAGCTGTTATATTTTTTTATATCATATTAAAGTCAAAATCTGCAAAAAAATTATTTTATGCATCAAAGGAATACCAACTTACTAACCGAAAGGAAAAAATGCAAACTGAAGAACAGCGCCATGGGCTATGCACATGACATGTATAAAAACCACACTGAAAATATTTTTTTTATATATTTTTAAATTATACTTTTTTTTAATTCATTAGTTTTTTTTAAGTACAAAAATAAGTCAATGCGGTTTGTGAAGATGTAGTGTCATATTCCATGGCACTAGTCTTCAGTTTGCATTTTTTCATTTAGGTAAGTAAGTTGGTTTTCCTTTTAATACATAAAAACATTACTTGCACATTTTGACTTTAATATGGTATAACACAAAAACTGCGATACCTAAAAAATATCGTTACAGTAAAAAATAGTCACAATATATGTTTACAGAACAAATCATACCTCGTACAAATAAAACATTATTTAAAACTATTAAAAATTTCAGTAAACCACGCCCTTTAAGCGATATTCGCAAATGAAAACCATGTTCGAACGCGCAGTTTATTTATGAATATATTCGACTTAGTAACACTTGACTCAGCGCCCGGTGAACTGGACAGGCAGCACCTTCAAGGATAGGCCACACTCAGTACTGTATTCTAACATTGATTGTATCTTCTTGGTTTCTTCATTCTACATACTTTTTTTTTTTTGCCACGAATAAAATAAACGCCTAAACGACGGCAGATATCAAAAGCCTGTCTGGCAGTTTTGTTTAAAATCTTCTCCTCAAATTTAGCTAATATTTTTCAAGGCAGTTAATAGAATGGTTTTAACTAATTATGAAAATAACGATATTGTGGTTAGTTAACATTTTAGCCGAAATATTATAATTTATTTCTTTGAAAATATTAGCTATCACAGCAATAACAATTTTAAATAAAACAGCCAGAAAGATGTTTATTGATATCTGGTCTCGTTTCAGTTAAAAAAAATAATTATTGCAAAAAAAATGTCGGAACTAATGAGCATGACCTTGAATATTAACAACTGTGACGCCAATGTTTGCCATTAAGGGCACCGCATACCACGCGCATCAAATACCTTGTAGTGTGTTGTAAACACGTTTCGTACGAAGCTAATGTCATGTGCCCTGAGCTTGCTCGTTGTGACGATGCGTTATTTGAGGCGCGATTCAAGGTCTTCCTTGTAGCTCCGTCACTTTTGTGCTTCTAACGTCCAAGCTAGCGACGCCCTTGGAATAGCCACATACCTAGTAATACTCTGAAACCATTTTAAGGGCGCGGTCTACCGCAATTTTCATCATTATTTTAATTTGTATTTGTACCAGATATTTTTTTCTTGTTTTAGACAAAAAATGTTACTAAATTTGGCTCTTATGAATTTTTTTTTATCTCTCATAGTTTTCGCGTAATGGCTTGTTAAAGTCATATTTTGCATGTTTCCGTTTTAACGACTACACTAAACCCAACTGTTATACCAAACTCAAAAACAACACAGTGAATAAAGACATTGCAGGCTACAATGACATGCTCATAAAATTAAAGAATAAACATTATTTGTAATTTAAAAAAAATATATTGAACTTTTTAAATTTTTATTTTCAGTTTCAGCAATTTTTTAAAATTCAAATAATTTTTATTCTTTAATTTCATGAGCATGTCATTGTAGCCTGCAATGTCTTTATCCACTGTGATTTTTTTGAGTTTGGTATATCAGTTGGTTTTAGTGTAGTCGTTAATACGGAAACATGCAAAAATATGACTTTAACAAGCCATTACGCGAAAACTATGAGAGATAAAAAAATTTCACAAGAGCCAAATTTAGTAACATTTTGTGTCTGAAATAAGGAAAAAAAATATATGGTACAAATAAAAAATAAAAAAAATGGTGATGAAAATTGCGGTAGCCGCGCCCTTAAGGGTGCATTTTGTTTGAAAAAAAAATATTATTGATCTTAAAGGAAACATTACATATTATAAATTTGCAACTCAATATATGTGTGTATGTATGTATGTATGTGTATATACATATACACACACACACACACACACATATATATATATATATATATATATATATATATATATATATATATAGTTTGTTTGCTTCAAAGCTTAAGAGTCTTATACAGAAGGTGGTAAATGCCGCGTCTGTGGTACGGAAACAATCAGGCGATAAGAGCTACATTGGCTCGTGAGTTCAATAACCATATCGCCTTTATGCTCGGGACGTGAAAATGGTGTTCAGTGTTTTGGTCGTTGGATTGTTCATATCGTTCATGGAACTGCAATATGCCGTATCCCACAATACTGGATTAATGCAGGAGAAAAATCATTCTGATATGCATCAAAATAAACTCAGATTAGTCCTTGAGGGGATATGACATTTTTACTGAAAGTATAAGAATGGCCTTTACGTAGCTAAAAGTTGACTTCAGTTTAAACGAGGGTTACGACATATTGCTGTTTCATGGGCGATATGGGACTTTAAGGGGCGGCCTTTTTTTTTTTTTTTTACTGAACATACAAAGGTAAGTTCAGCGCGTTCATCTCTATTTTTGTTTTACGATTCCCGTTGGTATTTTTTACGTGATAGCAGTCTGAAAAAAAGCCGTTTTTGGCTTTTTCGAGGTGCTCCGAATCCATGTTTTTAAGCATGATATATAAAATTAAAAATAGTGAAACGTAGTTTTAAATGCGTTTTTTCGTAGATAAAGATGTCGAACACAGATTCAGTATTATCTCTTAAAACTTTATCCTTACATACTGCAACACAGTTCATGCACCAGTTCTATAGGAATCTTAACAACTTGAAATCACTTTTCTTTAACTGTGTGTAGTATGCGAGGCCTCGTTCCAATACTAGTAACACGCGTACTAACGCCTTCGTATGCTGACTCATGTATTTTCGGCGCACGACTTTCTCGTGACGTCACACTACTTACGGCCCACTACCACTGTTTGTGGTCAAGTGTTGCTTGCGATGACGTCGCATGGGGCTAAAAATGCTTGCATATGATCGCGATTTTTAGATAGTTAAATAGTTAAATTTTGGGTTGAGCATTACAGCACGGAAAATTCCGTACCATCTTTCTTCTTCTGCGCTGTGAACTGCTAATTCTTTGAAAAATAAGTTTATTTTTTTTTTTTTAAATTTAAGTCTCTCGGCAAAGAGCACCAGTAGTACAAATAGAAGGTTCACTAATATCTTGTTACATCAACATCGCCAACTACTATCTACGCATGGCAGAAATGTTCGACAAGCGACAATTTCACCGCTAGTGATTAGGAATGATAATGAACACCATAGAGAAAATATATAATTTGTTCGAGGAAAATAATACAGGATGAGGAAAATAATACAGGATGTTGCAAAAATACTTCTCGATACTTTGGTGGAGCGATACTCACATCTAGAGGAAAATAATCTTATGTGAACAGGGCACAAGTATTCAACGTTACTGTAGTACAAGTCTCAAGACATACAGTGCACGGCGCGCGGGGCTGTGTCGTCTCAGGCCGGATGTATACATTGGCCCAATAGATTGGTAGGAGAATGACCAGCCGTTATTTACACACTCGTCTGATTCATGCTTGGCCAGTCATATCGCCAGTTTGGAGCGAAGGTAATGGAGGATAAGAATGTCCGTGTCAGTTGCTGCAATAACTTTTATGCTGTGTGTACATTTGTATAATACATACAGAAAAAAAACACTTTATCCTTTACCATGCATATGTTGCCGCATTTTAAGTATTAATTTCCCGTTCAAACTCCGAACAGACGAAAACAACTAACACCAATGCATAGTCCAATGTTTAAACATAGCCCAAGTCAATGTCAGTGCTTACGCCAATCCCTTTGAGGTTGGGCGAAAGACCGACAATGAATGGCCAATGCTTCCAACATTGTAAGATCGGCCATGCACCAGTTACACGTTGGTCGATTCCTTCCAAGGTCCGGCGTTGGGCCAATGTGTAAATCCGGCCTTACTGTCGAATGCTACATCGGACAATGTCTACCGACCAATATTAAATCAGATTTGTCTGGTAAGTTGCCAATAATAGCTACGGTGACGTCCTACAGTAACATTTTCCAGCACACACAGCATGTACTTTACATCATGTACTGTAAACTCCAGTGTAGAAATTGTGCATTTTCGGACCTTATAATATTTTTTGCTTCTCCACACGAGAAGCTTGTCACTCCAAAATATTTACAATTAATTTTACATCCTGTATTTTTAACGGCAAACATCTCTCCAGGTTGCCTGGGGCGTTAGTGAAAACTACTGCTAAATTTCCTAGACAGTTGAAGACGTTCATAAAGTGATGTATTTGCCGTCCGGTTCCCATTGCTATCAAACGCGCATTTAGTGGAAATTCCGCACTTCGATTTCTTACCTCTATGGGTTCATGAGAGTAACAAGACATACTTCAATTTATTACCTCTATGCGCTCCCGGGAGTAACGGAACATTCTCCAATTCGGTACGTCTATGCTCTCGGTGGGTGTAGGAACATATTTTGATATACGCCTGTACGGTTTCGTGCGAATAACGGAACATACTTAGACTTGTTACTTCTATGCGAGTGTACGAATAAAAGAATATACTTCGATTTTGTTATTTCTATGCGGTCGTGTAAGTAACGAAACGTAGGCTACTTAGATTTATCTCTATACAGTCGTGTGGGTAACGGAACGACTTAGATTTGTTACCTCTATGTGGTCGCGCGAATAACCGAACGTTCTTAGATTTGTCATCTCTATGCTGTCGTACGGGTACTAACACACTTTGATTTGTCACCTCTTCGATTTGTGACGTCTATGCGGTCGTGCGAATAACGGATCACACTTAGATTTATTATCTAAATGCGGTCGTGCGGTTAACGGAACGTACTACGATCAGAGATAAGAGAATGAGTCCGAATGAGGGCGAGGGTACAGACGCCAAGAAGGGGGAGAGGTAGCCACCAAATTTGCCAGCCGCCGTACTGCTTTAACCTCAAAAGTTCACATCAAACTGAAATTTTTAATAGTAAATGAATGTATTATGCTCTTTAATAGATGTTTTAGGTTGGAAACTCTATATTTTAGCCTTGTTTACATACCTTCTGACTAATATTTCCTCAAATTTTTAATTAGTCAGCCATATTGATACCAGGCATGTCAAGCGTTTGTTTGGTTACATTACCTGGCGACGTGCTCCATCTGGATCCTTCTATCATCTTTGGTTTCTCTAATATCTGACTACGATTTGCTACCTCTATTCGTTCGTGCGGTTAACGGAACATACTAGGCTACGATTTGCTACTTCTATGCGGGCGGTCATGCGGGTAACGGAACATATTCAGATTTGCTGCAACTACCGTATGCGCTCCGTGCGAGCAACCGAACGCTACCAGTGTTGCTGAACTTGGCAGTCGACGAGACCCAAAGCGAGGATATCAACTTGTCCGCTCTACATCGATACATGCTGACACTCGCCCTGGTGTTTCTTGACACGCTTACACAGGACCCACGTTCACCACACGTTGTGGCAACGTCTTGTACCATCGTGCACACTTAGATAGCAGTTCTCCTCAATCCGTTTTTATCTTGTAACCTTGTAGCAGCCTTCTCCTCGTCTTTCCAGCGATATATCAAGTGCTTCGGATACTAGCCTGACTGGTTTTAATTAACCATTTGTTTCCTTTTTCCACCCGTCTCTCTGTTCCACCAAGCGAGAAATCGTATCGGTAAGGCCACGTTTAATTATTTAATACGTTTCGGTATGCTACGTAAACAAACTGCATTTCTTTATCAATTAATTAAGCGTATTTTTGCAGAGACGTTCCTAAATTGACTGGACCTATCAGAATATATTACTCATATTTTGAAATTATCTGATTTGAGGGCATGCATTTACATTTTACACAGGAGACAATGCTTAGTAAGGCTACAACTTCTAGATCGAAATGTTATTAAAAGAAACATTGCAGACTATTATCGTGTATTTTAAAAAAATACAGCGAAAATATTAAAATACTTGTTTGGAAAACCTTAAAAACCGCTTAAAAATGCCTTTTTAAGGAATTTTTACATGTACTAAACCAGACTGACTCGTAAAAGGCAAGCATTAGTCTATCACTTGCTACAGACGAAACTGCAAGAACTCTGCTTCAAAAAACATAGAAAAGTCCACTACGAAAGCAGTGTGTTCTGAGTGCAATGCGTTTAAATACTTTAGATGCGTTTACCCAAAACTTTATGTTGGATTTCTAACTGACGAATTCGAGGAAATGAGAAGTGGCGAGAAAAATCTTAACATCTTGTGAAAGAAACCTCGAGTTCCTACTGACGAATATCAGCGATGAAGCAACTAGCATGAGTGGTTCAAAGATGATCGGTACAAATCTCACCGTCTCGCTGCCACGAAAGACAAGAAGAAATAGCAAGCTGGAGGTGGAAAATATTAATTACACTGCAAAAATAAATTTGTAAATTTACAACGCCTATGTGTAAGAGTGTTTAAATGTAGGTACGGAAAAATGTTTTACAGTTCAAGGCCAAACTTCCTATGCATCATTAGGATATGGCTGAACAACTTACGTTAATGTTTAGGGCCTGTATTACCACCTCCGGATAAAGTTCTGGATAAAAAATATCTGGAAGATAGTCCGGAAAAATGTATTACGACCCTCTGATATCGCTTATCCGAGAGACTATTCACTGAATAAGTTATCAGCTGCTACGACCTGCTGATAGGCACTTATTCAGAAGTTAAAGGAGTAAGAAAAAATGGCGTCATATATTTTTGTTAGTCATGAAGTGAGGTTAGGATTCCAGTTCACATAAGGGAGACCTAGTAAAAGTTTTAGTGACAGCAGAAAACGTATTATGAATTTCGGCTTAAATTTTTTATGTTATGATTTATTTTGGTATCGAAACGACAATTAAAACTATTTTTAACTACTTCAACTACTTTAACTACACAAAGAATTTGCTATTTATTAAAATGATGAAGCTACATGTACGTTTTATGTTCGGGAATTTAATAAAATGTTTTGTAAATATTTGTAATTTGTAATGACTATACATAATTGCGCAAATCACTCTATCTGCTCTATTTTAACAAGTGTTTACTGTGTTGTATGAGTGAATAATAAAATTTAATTCATTTGGGTCTATTATTGTATGGCGCAGTAGTGACGATACAAAATACAAGAAGGAAAAGACACGAGTAAGAGGAGAAAACTTGTTTATAATCCTTAATGCAGCAAAAAATAAAGATAACAGAACATAAAGAGACATCGATTGTCATCACCAACCAAAGACTTCTCAGCATTTATGCTGTATTTGGATTAACAAACATGTTTTCTTCTATTGTTCGCGTCCTTTCTTGTGTTTTGTGTCGCAGGAAAGTGTTTCCGACAATGCATTGCTATGTGATTTCCCATCGTCTGGGTGTACTATATCTCTCCTGGAAGTTTGTAACCAGTGTACTGATACACCCTGTATGAGTGGTAAGCTTTCTGAAAGGTGGAGACTGAAAATGTAAAAATGTACCATAAACTGACAAGCAAACGGCGCTTAGGTGGGGTATTAGTAGTCGTTATTTTATTTCTCGCTTTTATTTATATTCTGAGAAGTAAAAATGTTTAATTAGCGGTTATATCATGAACTATACTTATCGTGCGCTACAGTACAATCATCTTATTAGAACTTGTAACGTATATTTAGACCACAATCAGTCGAACAATTTATTTTATATTCTTAATTGGCTGTACTGATTGCGGCCCAAATATACGTTGAAAATTCATCAACGATGTTTGTACCGTCGCGGATGGAAAATAAAATAAAAACGTAAATTTAACACATTTCTTCTCAGAATTAAAAAAAAATTCAACATTTCGACTGATACCCTGCATTAAGAAACATACAAGTCATGCACGACAGTGTTTCAGGTTGCCTACCTTTCAGGTATAATTACATTAACCTCCAGCTAAACATATGATTTCTGTATAAACGGTCGGGACTAGAACTTACACCCAAGGCTACCATATTTATTCATTTTTACATGCTAGTTACTTACATTTTCTGTCAAATTGTTGCAGCGTGTGTTTTCATAGTTACAAGAAATAGGTTGTCACCAACCAGTATTTAATGTATAAAGGGGTCTACTTTCTGTAATAATATTTTCTGTGTTTACTTGTCTTCATATTATTTAGCTTCATACGAAATTACCTTCATTTATGACATTTTCTTGACTTATAATAATCCATCATTTTAAGGTTTAAAATATCCATCTTTGATGCAGTCTACAATCCTCGTAAATAACATATGGCACAATATTGCATAGTTGTTTCCCTGATAATTTTCCGCGGGATTTTACCCTTGCCGGGTAAGCTCATATTAACAAGTCAGCCTGTATGTATGACACCCTTCTATCTTGTATCGACGTACATTGAATGCATGATCAAAGTATTAATATTTTCAAGTAGATTCCAAGTATTTTTTCCACTATGAGACATTAGGAAGCACATCGTTTAGTCTTTCAGGACACGTGTTTAAAGTGAAAAATAAAACTGGGGTGTGATTGGAGGCCGTGGTTGGCTCAGTGGCTAGAACACTCGCCTCCAACCAAGGCGATCCGGGTTCGAATCCCGGTGGGGTCGGTCCTCGGAGTTTCGCACGTGTGAATCGTGCCGGACGATGCCGCTGGTCGGCGAAGTTTTCTCGGAGATCTCCCGTTTACCCCGCCCCTTCATTCCGGCACTTGGCCATACTCACATGTCACCCCTCACACCAGAGCTAAAGACTTCGATGTGGATAAATACTATTTACGTTACTTCGAGTCTCTTTGCGCTGTGTTCAAATTGAATTAACTTCACATATCATCCATGAAACGCAATATGTCGTAACCCTCGTTTTAACTTAAGTTAACTTTTCGCTATATAAAGGCATAGTGGCAATTTTTATATGTTAAGTAAAAATGTCATAACTCCCCCCACCCCCAAAGAACTAATCTGGGATTATTTTTATGCGTATCAAAATGCATTTAAACTTATAATGTTTTTTAAAAAAATATTTCAGTGAAACGTTAGTATTGAGGGATACAACAAATTGCAGTTTCATGAACGTCAAGTTAACTTCACCTTCACGTCACATATATTAGTGCGTTTTCTCTGTCTTAACCTCCCGTAATGCAAATATACTGCAACGAGCTCCATGTTAAGTTCATTGTGAGTCGGCCTCAAGTTGTAGTAGAAGAAGGCCTTGGATCTCCCACGCCGTCGCCCATGCGGCTGGCCGTCCTCCTGAGTCAATGCCAGGAAGGAAGCATACATAGTAGGGTCGCGTGTATATATAGGCAGGGCGGACGCTCAGTCGGTACCACTGGTCATCCAGCAGGCAGAGGTAGCAGTGCAGCCAACCCCGAGAACATGAAGTGTGTATTGAGTGTTGCGGTGTTGGTGGTGCTGGTGGCTAGCTCTATGCAAGCCGCTCTCAAGCTGCGTAAGTACACATATACCTTCCTGATACATATTTAGGCTGTTCACTGATAAGTTAACCCATTTTAACCCTTCACGGTCCGGTGTAGACGTGATGCATAGACAGGACTTTTGTGTCTGGAGATGTGCAGATCTTTAGTTTTGCAGTTGTTTCGAAAATGTTTTTTTAACCCAAATTATTACACATATCAAACGTTCATCTTACAGTTTTAACACTTGTATATCATCATTTGTAGCTGAAATTTTCTGTTACAATAGATGAAACGGGTTTATATATATATATATATATATATATATATTGATCCTGAAATATCACATATTTTGTTGTTAAAATAAGTCAAAATTAAGAAAAAAATTTTTTCTAGTAAACGGTACATTATTTTGAAAAAAAAAAAAATAAATAAATAAAACTCTTCCAGAAATCTGTATCGTATGAGTTTACACAGTCTCAAATTTTTTGAAAGCATTTTGTTAAAAAAAAATACTCCAGTTATTTGCAATTATTTGAAATAAATGACTGATCATGGCCGTAAGTCTCGATGTACCATAAACGTAGTTTCTACTTTTTGATATGTTTAATTTGTTTGTAGTTCTGTTTTGTGTACGGTCCATGATGTTATTGTCGACAACCTAGCACAGATTTTATTGGTTGCTGTAAATAAAAAAATTTCATTACCAAAATAATAAGATAAAATGTAGTCCAACATATATAATTGGCTTGAATGTGTTAATAACATTTGGCTGATATTACAATTATATTACTGTGATCTCAGTAGTTAACTTTTCTGAGTGGTAAAAATAATTATACTGTCCTAGTTAGCAAAGAGCGGTTTTGAATGGACACCTATCGTAATAATACGCATTAGCTAGATTGAAAATTTAGGAAGTTATTTTTACATTTCCGTGAATAAACTCTGGAACTATTAATGACAAAATGTTATATACTACAGGTTTTACGAAAACATTAACATTACACAACTAATATTTTTTGTAGTTGTAAATTACATTTGCAGTTTAAAAATGAAAACTATTTATTTCAACAGTGTTCAGTTTACAGACATAAAAGCCAAATCTCAATACTTGGAAGTATGATATTTCCGTTACATTTTCTATCTGCACCCTACTGTAAGTAATAAATTTGATTGAAGTGATTTTAGAAATCTAATAAAACCGAAAATAAGTTGACTTGGGCGGGAATCGAACCCGGGTTCTTCCAAATGCTAATACAGTTAGTTGCTACTCTTCACCATGACTGGTCTCTTTCGAGTGAATGATACATATTCTGAGTGCCTTACTGCTCTTTGCAGTTTTAATTACCTATTTCGTACAAAGATAGGAAATAGCGATTATCTTACTGTGTAAACAATTGTATTTATATTTTCATAATTGTGTATTGTTTGTTTTCACAGCACCTTACCTCAAGCCTTGCTCCAGGAGCGATCCTAATCTCAATGCTTGCGCGCTGAAGAACGGCTTCGCTGCTATTCCTTCCCTGGTGAAAGGTAAGTCGTTAATGCCAACGCGAGACACCCACAACACTACGGAAAATAATACTTTTGTCTCACAACCTGAAATTATGTCTGAGTAGAAATTAAAAAAAAAATCTGTAATTTCACAAAAACAGTTGACGTTACTCATTATTCATTTCCTGCGTAAGAAATTGTTGTTGTACAAAAATAGTTTGTTCTTTAAAGTAAAAACTTTCAATAAAATATATCGAAATTTTTGGACGTGTTAAAAAATAAATTACACAATCACAATTGAAGTTCAGTTTTCAAAACTTTCATAAAATATATGTAAACGCGTGAAGTAACATGGGTGATGAGATGGAAGGTAGATCACAGCTGCTCAAATTAGGCTTTTATTGACTCCTATAGCACTGGACGCAGTACCTCATAATTTAATGTTTTATCGGAATATTCGTATGGTAAAGTGATATAGAATTCTCATAATATTCAGCGACTATTATTTTTGGGAGAATTGACTTGATAAAAACGACTTGTTGCAGGAGATGCGAAGTACCACGTCCCAGTGCTGGATCCTCTCCATCTGAAGCACATGGACATCTCTCAGGGTTCAGGACCAGTGAAGATCAACTTGGCCCTCGACGATGTCAACATTAAAGGCCTGAAGAACGCCGAGCTGAAGGCTGTCAGGTGAGCTGCAAGTCCTGCTTTCCTTCTGATCTCAAAGAACCATATTTAAAGATGACACATTAGTGACAGTATTGACTTACTAATTTCTAAACATTGGAAATATTATTTATTGATTTGTTTTCTGCTTGTGTTTTCCAGCATCGACCTGAAGAAGAAAGAGATTGTTGTTGATCTCTCACTGAATGGCAAAACCTTGAGCATCGACTCCAAGTACAAGATAGATGGTCAAGTGCTCATTTTGCCCATCAGTGGAAATGGCGACGCTGACCTACAAATGGGTAAAAAAAAAATTAATGATTTAAATTATTTTCACAGAGCTTGAAATACATTTTGAACGGTACTACTCATTTCATCAAATAAGTTTAATGTATATTACTAAGCTAATGACTACACAAATCATATAATTACACAAAATTTGAAAGCAATGTATCATAATTTACGATCGAAATTGTTGTAAAATATAATGAGTTTAATTGTATATTACCAAAAAATTACTTATTAATATAATTTTTATATCGTACGCACATATTAATGGACAAGTCAATATATCAGTAGGTGACAGAGTTTCTATTGTATGTTAGTGTGACAATATCATTTCCCAAGTTTAACTGTTTACGAACGTAAATTTTTTAAGGTCTGAGTTATGTCACTGCAAAATTCAAAATAATATTCGTCAAATTATTATCTAATTTAAAGATACGACAAAATATGTAAACAACATTAAACTAATTTTTAAAACATCATTTTTCTAATTGATAGTGTAAAGATTGCCTTATATAAACGTATAACATTATCAGATAATTTTAAATAATCCCGTCATTCTACACATGTCAGCAGTATAAAACTCTCGAGAAAAATGTTACCAAACATAAATATCCGGATGTAGTCCGCATTACAGTTTTGAATTAACAGCATCGCGTGTAAGTCCTCAGACATATGCTTTAGGATAAAGTAGCCAAATGCAAAGGACCGGATATAAACTGTCTTAGGTGTTATGATCGCTTTCCATGTCACTGCGTCGGCGAGTAAACCACACAGTAACAAGGGTCTTAGGGAAGAGCGATATTGAAACTATGTAAAATGAAGTTACTGAAGTAGATTGCTAAGTTTAAAATTAACAAATTTCTAACTTACATATATTTTTTCTTTTAATTCAACAGAAAACGTGGCCGCGACGTTTAAGTGCAGCTACGATCTTGTCAAGAAGGAGGATGGCAAGGAATACATCAAGATCCGTGACAGTTCTCTGGACTTCAAGATGACCAAGGCCACTTTCGACTTCAGGAACCTTTTCAACGGAGACAAACTTCTGGGTGAGTTTACTATAGTCTAATTGGCTAAAATAAATCGAACTAGTAAAGTTATTTCCAATTAAAATAGCCTTTATACACGTGAACATAACACAACATGATTGTATAGTATGAATACAACAATACAGAAACTTTTGAACGCTTAGTTATAACAGTAATCTGTTTATCATGACAGAAATATTGTTTCAGTTATAGAACCAATTGTTCTGTGATTATGTTAGTACACCGTTTTTTAAAGTACTCGTTCAAGAGGGCGTGGTACATAATTCAACGCTAAAAGCATTAATCTATTACCGTAGGTTTCTTGAAGCCAATCTGCGAAAATTAAACAATAGCAATCTTAGGCAACAGTTTAAGCCAACGTTTTAAAGAAAATTGTTTCCAGTGTTACGAACTTCTGAGGCACAATCTCTGACGCCGGAACCTCGCGCATTTAACTGTGATGCAAGAGATCGCGCGTAACTAATTAGTAATTTTGGATAAATATTTACTCATTCAGTTGGCAAATACCATTATGTAGGATTGTCATTGAGTATTTTATCCATATTGGCTTCGAAAAAAGCGTAGAAATCTGTTTATGTTTTCAACGTTTATTTATCTACCACGCACACTTAAGAGTTACAAATACATATAATGAGGGAAGGTTTATATTTTTAAAAGTATTATTAGCAAGAAATTAAAATGACAAAACCTTTCCTAATATTTCGTATATGTTAAGAACAATTCAAATTGTTTAAGCAATATTACGCTTACAATGTTTTCTTAATAGAATGTCCACGTACCATTGAAGAAGAAGCACACCATAATCTACTACTGTTTAGACGATCAAGTATATACGAATATACATGCAAACAAATGTCACAGTTACAGAAAATTTGGCTTCTTTTCGATTGTACCTACTTTACACTTGTACAACCAGTAAATATTTCAAAGCTATGGAAGGATTTTTGTGAAATTATATAAATAAACATTCTTTCCTTGAATCATTAAGGGGATGTTTATGTATTGAACTGTAATATTTCTAAAAACGTTTATACTTTGTTGCATCATTATGTAAAAACTATGGGAAATAAAACTAACGTAAACACATAACAGTTCTCAAGAAAGAAATTTACAAAGTAATGGTGGGCTAATACAATAATTTTTTCAAACCAGATGTATTATATCTGAATCAGTTATAGTGATCTCAATCCACGGAATGTAAATTATGTATTGTCGCTTGGTCATGTGTTTCTTGGGCTAACTAAAATTGTTCACCTAGAGCAGAACAGTTCAAGTGACCTCAGTAATAATTTGTAAATCACAGCAATGTCTTAGTTTTAGAAGTCAGAACAATGAAAAGGCTGACGTCTAATAATATTTACATGTTTCAGGAGACAACATGAACGTGTTCCTCAATGAGAACTGGCAGGAAGTGATTGGCGAGGTGAAGCCGGTGCTTGCGGAGGCTATAAAGACCGTCATCGCCAACATCCTCGGTGAAGTTGTCACCACCGTCCCGTACGATGATATATTCACCGCTTGATGCGTCAGTCCATCGCCTCCTCGGTTCTAGTCTTGCTGCACTCGTCAACCATCACCTTTACAGTTCCTATTTATTTACACCCGTCACGTCTCTCATTTTCACGAAATAAAATCTTATTAAGACTGACTCTGGAATTTTTAATTTAATGTGACTATTATCTCTATCGGAAATTCCTGACGAATAATTCCTTTCCATACATTCCAGTCAAATGTGTGTTTCATAAATATAATTTAAAATTATTAATATTTAATTTGTCTAAAAACTAGGAACAACTATAGGGCTTCAAGTAAATTGTCTACTTTATCCTACAAACCGATCAAAATCTACTTTAAATACCTTTACTCTAACAATGCCCGCGTGCTTGTGTCTAGGTGTTGATGAGCTTGTGTGTGTGAGTGTGTGTACGAGTAACCACAGCAGCATAATTTATTTTGGAATGATTCTTGCAAAGGGGGCACGTTACAAATTAATTGTAGAAGTATTTTGGACAAACGCCATTGCAGCAAATTGTGTTTTACAGAAAACCAGAGAATACACTCAAACATACAAGTAAACAAACAAAAGGAGTTTGTTCGCAACTGACATACAAAGGTAAAAACATACAATTCCACAAAGAATCAAGTCAGTGATTTATAAGAAAATAAATGAACACGAACGAGCACCCAAGCACCAAAAAACAAACTATGGAAAAAAATAAATGACTCAGATTATTCCACGAAAGGAATCCCGTTTGTGTTAATTAATTTTCTTGTAAATCACTACCTTAATTATTTGTGGAATTGTATATGTTAACCTTTTTGCCAGTTGCAAGCAAAGTCCTTTTGCTTGTTTACTTGTATGTTTGGTTGTGTGTGTTCTCTGGTTTTCTGTGAAACAACATTTACTGCAATGGCGTACGTCCAAAATAATTCTTTAGTTTGTCACAACAACCTATGATAATGTAAACTAAATTCCTTCAGGCTTTGAACACATGAAATACTTGGGTAGCACGTCTGATATTCAAAATTCATCAAAATAAATGTTAATTAGTTATTTCAAAAATTTTAGGAATTTTAGGTGCTTTGTCGTCTTCAATAATAAGTAGGAAAGTGTAATTTCAAATGTATTTAACTTTTTAATAATATTGGGAGTTCCAGGTGCTTTTTCATCTTCAATTATAATTATGAAAGGGTAATTTCAAATATTATACGATTGTTATTAGTTATTACAGTAGTTTAAATGATGCACGTTTGCCAGTTTAGAATGTAGTGTTACGTAAATACATTTAATTGTGTAATTGGAAATATATAATGTAATCAAATTATTTTTGATGAAATTGTCGGTGACTGGGCTTAAAGAATGTTTTTGCGCTGCGAATCGTATTTCGAAAAATAGAGTTTGTAATGGAAAAATGCCTTCCTTTTTTTTCAAAATTCGTAATCCAAATACCTGTATCGCAAAAAAACTAAACCAGTAATGAATACAGAGCACATAGATACATTTTATGTTATTTTTACTATACAGCGTAGCAAATGTAAACCAGATTGAGTAAGAAGAAATCAATAAACTTCAATATTACAATTAATATACATGCTGTAACTGTTGGCCTACACGGCGCTATTAATATTATTTAGTGACTCAGAGAACAATAAGCAGGCTCCAGACGATTGAGATAACACGAGTACTACAGTACACAATTTAAACGGACACGTGTTATTTCAGCAGATGATTGCTACCAAAATGGTATATTTGTAAAGGTTTGTAATAATATGTCACACAAGACATCGTTTAAATTTATCGATGCGAATTTTGTAAGCCATGTTTGTCTTATAACGTGCCGAGTCTTATAATACCGCTATTTTATATGAAACCACAAAGTTTTCATATCATGTACAAGGAAACGATCATTACTGCTAACTTTAATACAAGTCGTATTACAGAGGACCATATTTTTGTAACAAAAACAAAAATTTGTGAGCCTTTTTTAAGTTCTCATTATATAAATGAAAACTTCTTATTTTCCAAGTTCAACTAAGGGGCGGCAGTGTTTGGGATATTAGTAGTGCTTGCCAACTGTTATGCTAGGCTATTTGATCAAAATGTCTAAATGTGGGTTTACAATAAAAAAAATTAAGATCTTATGATGCAAGCGTTTGTCGCGCTCACAGAAACACATGTTAGGTAAAAAGTTCAGAATTAAACCGTTGTCATAATTTAATCCAATGGAAACAAGCGAATATGCCACCATCGTAAGGTGCTGCCATGAGCAGCATATTTGGCGGTAAATAATTGTTAGAAAGGTTTTTTTTTTTGGCAAACTGTCGTGTTCAGTAGGCCTACTATAATTTAAGCAGAGATCGGTGAAAATGAATTAAGAATTGATAGGCATAGCTTTGTTAATAGTTTTGACAGTTAGTGATATTTCTCTGTGTGTTAGATGCGTTATTCTTCGCCCTGATTGGCTTCTTTCCCAGAAAAATTACCCAGGGGCGTCAGAAGGTAAATATCGTGAGATATCCTCCCCCACACCCCCCGAAATGAAAATATACTGCTCGAAGATAAAATTATTAGTGTTATTTTCATAGTTTAGTAACAAAAACTGCTTAAATTGCTTAATTTTTAATATTTAAACCAAATTTTTTTCCGGGGGGACCCCTCGGTCCACACCGCTTCATTACGTCTGATCGGTGTCCCCTTATTGTGTTCTGACAATTCTCAAGTTGGTATCCCCTCCCATCCGAACAGAAATCCTGGCTACGCCCCTACACTTACCTGTGCTGTAGAATGTAACTTTTTGCTCATCGCTCAAGGAAAACTCACTCATGCACACGACCTGCTATGTTCTACTCGAACCCATCGCACTAATCGACGCACTTTCAGATCTTCTGTATACTTCATAAAACACAATTTAAAGCTTAAGTTTTTATCTGTGAACTCACCCGATCATGCCTTTATTACAGTGGTCAGTAACTTTATCTGAGGAGCAGTCAGTTTATCGCCTGGCTACCAAGCCTAGCACTTACGACAAAAATCTGTTTCCCCGGGTGTGTGTCCGTCTTACAAAAAACCTACCGGGCTTGTGTCGACATCAACATACGGGTTTAAGCCATTTAAAAAAAAACTTTGTACTATTTTAGGATACTATAAACCAAGGTAACTTTTCCATTAATGGTAAACTTTGATTCACTCAAAGTTCTGTATTTATGTATTTTCAAACGATAACTAGATGGAAGAAAATAATATTCATAAACGATCAGCTCCAAGCAAAGTTTATTCTCCAAAAGACCCCAAAAATATTTTAATGTGTCAAAGTAACTTCGTAAAACCATAAAGTGAGTCATATTTACGGTAACATAGCACAATAATATTTGTTTGGCTTTCGTGTTCTTCAACTACTACGCTAACTTCATGACTAACAAATTAATTCATCACGAATAAAACAACGTAAATGAAATATTCGGTACAATTTACAATTAAACTAGACGTGGGATATTAGCCGTAGGGATATTATTATGTTTGTCGGTGTCGTATGAACGTGTAGAATCGTGTTCTCGCAAATGCTTATCTTTCGATACTTCACAGTCGATGATTGTTTGAGAAATGGTTTTGTCTAGTTAGGTGTGCTACAGTCCACTTTAGAGAATGTCTTGTCTTGCGGGTTGCGAATTGCTAAGGGAAAGTCTCTTCTTTGTTGTACAAATGACGGTGACTGACACATAAAAATTAACAGTTGTTTATCTTTAAAAACGATTTTGATGGCAATGTTCAGTTTAGCTCAGAAGGGAGAGAAAGTGAGAGAGAGAGTGTGAGAGAGTTAGAAATCAATAGTCCCTGATACGTACGTATAAAAAACAGGTTCCTCAGCTTTTTAACACCAACACTTAAAGTTGTTCCGTGGAATTGTTGATAAAATATAAATGATAATTTCTTGCATAAAATTATTTTAAAACATTAGTTTAAAGGGTAACTTATCCTCTTCAGCTTGGATTTGTGGCTTTTCTTACTAAGCAGAGAACAGAGAGATTGTGTTATGTTTTTCACGTTGGCATGCCGAAGTTTGTCGTTCCATCCAATTGTAGAAAATGCATACGGAATTGTTTTTGTTACTTATGCGTTTGCGCAAGTAAATTTTATTTTTGTGGGCAGTTTTTCCCTGTTGTAAGATAAAGTAGATACTGAAGTTGCAACGATTTCAGGAGATCGAATTAGCTTTTGCCTATGTATTATCGTGCTAAAAATGTTGAGCTATCTACTGGAACAGAAGTTAGCAAAACAGATAAATCCAATGCGAACTATGAATCCTCTTCAATTAATTTCATATGCTTGATTTTAATTTAAGTAAAGTTCAGGCAGTTGATTACCAAAAATTAAATTATGTTATTTACGGAAGCTCCCACACGTTTAATTTAATTACACTTTTCGTTACACTTCAGACAACTTACATATTTTCATATAGGTGTTTAGGGGATGTGTTAGGTTACAGGTTAATTTTACTTCCTCCTTTTTTTATTCTTTTTGGAGAGATAGGGTAGGGCGCAAATATTCAAATATTAAAACTGTAGTTAAAAATATAATATTATAAATGTTTCAATTAGAAATAGAGATAATAGTTTGCAATGATGAACATGTATTCGCAATTTCTTCCATTTCAACGATAGAATAGAGAAGCCTAGATTAACACTTCGTTAAGATTATATGGTTATCATTAGTAGCCAGGAGCAAGTTATTGTCTGCGTAATGTGTTCTTTCATAAGCCAAGCTACTTTGTGCTATCCATTAATATTCGGTCATAGTCACGCTTGATAGTGCAATATTAGAGTAAAATAGTTTGTTTTATTAAGTGACTAATAAAATTATATAAAACAACAGTTTACTATATTTGGATTCTGTATTAACCACAATATTACACTCAATATTATGTATTTCTTAGGTGTGAAGAATTCTCCGCATAACGAGCTAATATCGATTCTAAATATTGTAACTTTACAATAAAACACAATTAAGATCTTTAAAACATCATCTCAAGTAAGCCAGCAAGAACACAACAATATTGTCATACATATAGTTACTATTACGTTCCAACCAACTGAAAAATTATAAACAATTGTAGAGGTGACACCCATCAAGGTAAGTTATCGTGGTTGCATCTATGAACCTAAGTCTGTGTGACTTGTTCAAAGTATTGTTAGTAACAGTTTTCTTATTTTTCGTCAAAAAGTAGAAAAACAGTATTATGTCAGTTTAATAAATTAAGTCAACTTGTATAACAAATGTGGCTTTTAGTGGGAACCGCTAATAGTGTAAATATGTGTAACACATTTGCAGAAACGATATTAAGTACATTTTTTAAACAATCACTATGACTGATGAGATACGTAGCGTAAGATGTAGTGCAATAATTTTAGAATGAATATATTTATACCATTAGAAGACCAATAACAACTCAGACTAAATAGCTGCTCAGCTTACTGAAATAGTAAAAAAACACTGATTGGAGTAAGACACGGTGACATACACCTGTATTATAAGTGATTAACATTATGTGATATTTAAACGTTTCTTGCAACAGGTTAGTAGTAATAAAACCTCATGCATTTTATAAACGGTTGTCAACAAACGTGTGTGTGTATATATATATATATATATATATATATATATATATACACACACACACAATGTGTGTACGACACTTTGCTGCTCTCATTCTCGCTTTCAAAACTCCGATGGCTCTCGTCACAAGGTAACTCAAATCACGTTACAATAACATGAGTTTGCTTTGTTACGAATCCTCACAATCGGCCGAACGCAAAGTCCCACCACTATAGAAAACGACATTACAGTTAGATTGAAGTTTTCATTTCGGCGATATAGAACATTTAAGTGATGTACCTGACACACGTGAAACATGTAACGAACGTGTTGTCCTCATACAATGTGAGTTTTCAACTTGACGGTCTGACCAATATGTGGGGTGTTCTAGGTACGGGCCAATAAAAAAACACTATCAATATAATTTTAAAGAGCTTACTAGGAGTAAAATCTTTTCACCGGTAGATTATAAACTCAAAACACAGGAACGGTGTTCAAGTGACCATTTTCAAAACCATTACATTAACCATCCCGTAACGTCTGTCCACGAACGCAACACATTACAACAAACTACACATACATTTATATAGGGGCCACGGGGGTCAAGGGGTCAGACCTCACGCCTCTCTACTAGATGATCCGGTTTCATGTGGCAAAAGTTGGGGACGATACCGTTGGTCAGCGGGTTTCCTCGGAGAACTCCTGTTTCCCTCATCTCCCTCATTCCGTCGCTGCTCCTAGCTCATCTCACCCTCACATAGTCCATTCATCGTCATTCCGTGCCAGAAGGCTGGAATACGCAGTGGATTTTCATTTAATATAAACGTTTTACTATTCATCAATCAAAAGAGATAACTTGTACATAAGCTGTCTTTAAGTTGCTTATCTGCTATTATTACACAACGTTACTGCCATGCTTACCCCATACAACTTGAGCACTACACAGTATCAATGCAGAAGAAAAATTGACTCACACACCAATTATAAGGCTATAACAGTAAGATTAAATCCAAGGCGCACAATGCAAAAAAAAAAAAAAAAACACTGCACATATCAAATACCGCCCCCAGCGGGAACTTGTAGAAACTTTGTGCTCGACGTCAAACCACATTTGAGAAAATGTTTTTTTTGTTATATTTATAATTTTCAATACCATAATATATTTTGAAATGGGTTTTTACCAGTAGATTCAATGTAATTTTTATTTCATGATGTTCATTGATTTTTGCGGTTTATAAGAAAGGAAAACATTTAAATTTTGATTTTGAAATAACATTATGGGAAAACTGGCTCAGAAACTTTTTTTTTGTAAGAGGAAAATGTTCTCTCAAGTAACGTCTGAAAAACTAATAATATTTCATACAAATATAAAACTACGATTTTCTTCTCTTGAACACCCTTAAGCCCACTTACGTGTTTTTCAAATGCCTATTAAATTATTTTACTAAGTGAGTAAGATTAGTAATTTACAGAAATCCACACTCGGTTATATTAAATTTAACACACATTTAAAATATAGGCTAGTACTTGCCATAACTGCACTTTTAGTAACTGATATGTAACCGATATATTTTATTTGTAAGGAGTTCAATTGTAAATCAAAATTATTAATCTCACCAATTTGGCAAAGCTAGGCATAAATGGGCAATTAATATCGACAACATCCTGATCCCTTCAAATATACAACAGTTAAGTAATGGCCAATCACTTGGCTCAGTAGTTTCAGTTCAATGAACTATCTCTATCCCTGTAAAAACACAACATTGTTTCACTCCTATATTATTTTTATATTGCCAGTACGTTAACAGGTGTACGAATGTTTCTGACGGTTCCGTGACCCACTTTACAAAAAATTAATTTGTAAATAGTGTGAAAATATTTGAAAAATAAATAAATATATTTACTTCTGAAGATTTTATCGTTTATATTTATCAGATAAATCTTATAGTATAAATGCTTAGTTAATACGTGTACCGTAAGCGGGGGTGAGACTGGACACATGGTGTGACATTTGGAGAATTTTACATCGTTTTTAATTTCCATGATTGTCAAATGTGTGTAAACATTAATTAAACGCAATGTGGATATTTATTTTTAGAAATTTATACCACGTAAATTTCTTTTCTTAGATCTGCCATCTATGCGAAATATATTTTATAGTAACGTCCCAAAGTCACTTCATGTGTCCAAAGTCACCCCTGCTTACAGTTTCTTAAAAAATTTTATGTCACATTCTTAACTTCTTTGTTATTGTTGCAGGCCAATGGGTATTTTAAAATAGGAAATTGTGACCCTCTTCATAATAGTCTAGCAGGTGTGAGAAAAGTATTAGTCTTTCATTGTGGATAAGTGTCAGGACTTAATAATAACATACAAGTTGGTATAAAAAGTGTTTATTCTCTGATCGTGGAGGCAATGAAGATGGTAATAAATAGGAATGTGATGCATGAGAAGTGATGCGTGGCGATGGACGGACGCCTTATGCAGGGAAGATATCGTCGTAAGGTACAGTGGTGACAACTTTGTCGAGAATGTTGACAATAACGCTCCTCATGGCCTCCGCCAGCACCGGCTTCACCTCGCCAATCACTTCCTGCCAGTTCTCGTTGAGGAACACGTTCATGTTGTCTCCTGCAACAATCACATACTGGTAAGTAAGGTGATTTAAAACTTTACCAAACTGCTACGGCACTCTTAGGGTTAAGATAAGGTTAATTTTATTAGAGGTTGAAATATCAATGTTAAAAGTTTGTCACAGGGAAATTTTCTGCCGCTTGAGCGCTGGTATCGGCAAGACATGCATACTGACCAATCACAGAACTTTCCTGAATTTTAAGTTACATATAGTTGATACATTGAAAGACAAATTTGTTTGTTTCATACCTTACAACTAAATTAAATGACGGTTCTCTTTACCACGCCTAGTTTAATATAATTTTACTATGGTTTCTTTTTTAATTAGGTACTTTAGCGACTGCAGCGAAACTAGCGGCAGAATTTCTCTCTGTGCCAAACTCTCTCATAAGAAAACACATTTTCTTTCTAACCTGTAGTAGAATTTACCCTAGCTAAGATATGGATACTCTCTGAGTCAGATAAAATGCTGCACGATTAAGGTAACTCCGGGTAAGATACCAACTGGGGGAAGACGCCAGTCACACACGTTTTTAACGTTTCGTCGACTAATATATATATATATATTTTTTTTTTTTTTTAGATAAATTCACAGCTCATTTCTGAATTGCACAAATGTCCAACAAAAATATTATCCTATCGCAATATATGTTTGCAGAATTAATCAAATATTATGACTTTTAATTCTTTAAGTGTTACATCTTCCCCCTAGTTACCGTACACGATGCTTTACAACCTCAAATTCCAAAATCTGTCAAATATTTTTAATTTATTTCTCTGCCCAGTATTTTCTTCACTGGCTTATGACAGGCATTAGGGTAGTTATCATAAATGCACGTCTAAAATTATTTCAACCTAGATAACAGCTTATTAGTCTTTAAATATGATGAGCCTGGTAATATTTTTTTTTTCTGGCGATGTTGAGTATGTGAGCAGACATAGCTTTTCTTGGACAAAAACGTTGCTTAACTGTAAAGTTTCATGTTTCAAGTTTATAAAATTTGTACACGTTCAAACAATTGTTTCATACATACCTATAGTTTCTAGCTTTACGGTGTAAACTATACTGAGCCCAATTCTTGCCTAACTTATGCTTATATAAATAACTAACTGCTGTAGCGTCGAACTTTATACTTAAGGTAATAATCACTTATTTCTTATTGATTTTGCTGTAAAAAATATTTTTGAACATTAAAAGAGAGTATGGTCGCAAAACTGTCATACAATTTTGTTTATAATAATATTAAATTGTAAAATGTACATTATATATAGCTGGGAGAGAAATTTTGCGATATCTCCGCCATTTTTTATATAAGAGGATTCTGGCCAAAGCGTTAGAATTGCGGAATGGCAGTCTCAAACTATATTACATAAAAAACTGACAAATGAGTAAATTTAAATTTAAAAAAACTACATGATTGCTCAAAACAGAAAGAAATGTATACTTGTTACGCAAATCACATAAACATTTTTTTTTCAGAAAATAACTACTAAAACAGTGTATTAAATACCCCGTATTAGAATTCGATTAATATCGTGTCAGTAGTATAACTAAATTCACTACAACTGACTGTAGTTGTTGGGGAAGAAAAATGTCAACTATTTATTGCGGTTACAAGCCAAAACTCACCAAGAAGTTTGTCTCCGTTGAAAAGGTTCCTGAAGTCGAAGACGGCCTTGGACAACTGGAAGTCCAGAGAACTGTCACGGACCTTGATGTATTCCTTGCCGTCAGCGCCTTTGACGAGGTCGTAGCTACATTTGAATGTCGCGGCCACGTTTTCTGTTCGAAGGAAGAAAATAACTGATAACAACTGAACGAGCTACACTTAACATCTTTGATTATTTTCCATTATGTCAGTGATGCAGTTAGCACGTCCAGATCATTAGCGGCACAACATAAACATGTGGTCTGAGATATAACATTTGAAGATTTAGTAAGAGAAAGTCGGGCGTTAACTTTCAGTGTAACAGTAATTTGACCTTTATTATTGCAATGCCAATAAAACCCAATACTTATTTTATCAATAATATCATATTATAACAATGATGATCTACACAGTAAATCATTTTGAAAAATATTTAAATCAATGATCAGGTACCAGCTCAATAAATTCAGCTAACTTGTATCGCTAAATATGTGTTGGTATTGGCAGTGGATAAACCATTGACGTATGTGCGTGCATGAATAAATATATAAATAAATACTTATATTTGCGTACATAACAAAGAGGCGTTTCTCAAAATGGTAAACTTTTGATTTAGGCGTTTTATTAATCTGTACATGCAAGTTTCTATCGATTTTGTGAAGACCGTGAAAAAATTAGTTAATTGAGTGTTTCATAAGTTGCATCGTCCGCCGCTGCTGAAAATCATACGTACAGTTATCCAAATTTATAAATAATATATTTGGTTGTAAGTTTTGCATATCTACTTGAAAATATTATCATTGCCATGTTTTCTAGCGTCGCTGAGCAAGCGAATTATTACACATGTGCATTTTTTGTAGAGTTTAAGTCCATAGAAATGAAACAGTTGTTTTACATTTTAGTGTAAGGTGAAACATTAATGATGACTTGTGTGTTTCAAAACCACCATTTACAATTTTATTTTAGACAGAAAGTATAAAGTATAGCCAATTATTCATTTATTTTATGTAGATTTAAATGTAATAGATCGTGAATCACTAGAGTGACAAAGAAAAATATTTGTCGTGTGTCAAATCTGTTTAAATTTCAGTAATAAGTGACTGTCTTACCGATCTTCAGGTTCATGTCTCCATTTCCCTTGATGGGCAGAATAAGGACCTGACCGTCAATCTTGTACTTGGAGTCGAAGGTCATAGCATTGCCCTTCACCAAAAGATCAGCTACAATCTCTTTCTTCTTCAAGTCGAATCTAGAAAACGCAAAAACACACTCTAGATAATAAACACGTGTACTGTTATCAAACATAAAACTCAGTAAAACTGATACAGCTAACTCTGGACTGTATTCGTCCGGCGAATTTTCTTAAATCATCGCCAACGCTGTTCAAACAAAAAGCAATTCTTGGTCGCTCACCTTACAGACTTCAAGTCGGCCTGCTTCAGCCCTTTAATGTTGATGTCGTCGAGGGCCAAGTTGATCTTCACTGGTCCTGCTCCCTGGTCGATGTCAATGTGCTTCAGTTGGAGAGGGTCCAGCACTGGGATGTGGTACTTCGTGTCTCCTGTAAGGCACAATTAAGGAGATTTTAAAAGATTTTACAGAAGGTACGTGGTACTTCTCAAGAAAAACATTTTCTCAGGAATTCAGTTCAGCTTATTTTATAAGAAAATAGTGTTAATTAATGCAGCACATTAATAATGATTAAGATTTCATCTAATTGAGAGAGAAGATCACTGTAATAAATATTCCTAAGTTGTATTATAAGTTTTTAACCCGAACATAGCATAGTACACTAACCGAGCAACGAAAGTCTGTAACGTCAGTATAGTAATGTATATTTTCAAAAAAGAATAGGAACATAACCACTGATGTATGGGAAAACAATTTTACGCATCTTCTTTCTTAACACTTCTATACATCGGTGGACTAAATTGACAAATACTCGTTTACAGTGTATGATAATTTAGGTCGAGATTACCAAGTACTTTTAGAGAACGCCATCGTTAAATGGTCTCATTTCTGTAGGAAATCCAAAATTTACTGCCTCAATAATATTAAAAATCCAGTGCATTTTTAGTCTTCGATCACGTCTTATATTTACAATAAATGCAGGTTTTTCAAACTCAGAATGTTAACTTAACACCATTCGACACCGAAATTAAAGTGTGTTTTAAATGACTGAAATATGTTGTTTATATGCGTTACTTTTCTTCGTTAGAAATTTATTCATTAAAGAGAATAATAGTTACTTGCTAGCGCATAGCAAATATAAGGGGAAAATGTATTATATATTTTATCTGGCTTGCCCGAAACATAATAAATTAACAGGGCTCATTTAAAAACCAGATATTTGATTTAATTGTCAAATTACTGATAAATTACAATTTATATTTTAAAATAAAAATGTTGCATGTTTTCATTTTTGTTAATTTTGACTATTTCTTTAAAACAATTTTTGTACTGAAGTATTCCTGGAAAATGAAGATGTGTCATAATAAGCCGATAAATAAATACGAATAATTAACATTATTAAAGGTACTATACAATTTTATTAGCGTACACAGCATCATACGAAGACTATAGGTGTTCGTTAATTTTCTTACATGCTTCTGAATTTAACTGATACTACTGTCGAATAAAACAGATGCGTATCATTATTAGCTAACACAACCACACGTTGTAATTTTTCTACTCTTCATTATTAGCAAGGACACTTAAAAGACTGTAATTTTTTGTAGCACTGGTTTTTCCATATATAAACTGTATTCCAACACTAAAAGTAGCTTGTGTAACAAATGTGTTTACACGATTTTGTTACGTCGGATATCTGATGATACATATAAATAGTAGCTGTGAGGTGATAATTAGGTGACTTACCTTTCACCAGGGAAGGAATAGCAGCGATGCCGTTCTTCAGAGCGCAAGCGTTGAAATTCGGATCGCTCCTGGAGCAAGGCTTGAGGTAAGGTGCTGCAAAAATAAACAATTAAACAATCTTATTGAAAATGAAGCTAGACATCAAACTCAAACTTCCAGAACAATTTGCTTATTAACATATGAAACAGCGCAGTGAAAATTATTTACTGTTAACAGAGAAATTACGAGTTTTATGCCAGTATATACAGCAGGATGTTATCAAGGTGTTTTATAGAATTTTATGAGAAATTGCGCTCGTGAATTATTACGTTAAGGAAATGATACGAGCTATTTGGTAGTAGTGTAATTCCAAACATCTAATGTAAAGCCAATGGATGTCCATTGGTTAGTGACATTTCGTCAAAATACTTTCTTATTTTTGATTTGGGTAAATATACAACTTTTAACACAGTAATTTGCAATAAAATAATTTCTTTGTTGGTAAATGAGAGAAAAAAACCAATTGAAACAAAGATGGTTATCCAAGGAAATATTTCCTATCACTATACATATTTATTATTTTAAAAGAGGGGAACACAAAATTTAAAAATCTGCTTCCTTAACTTTAGTAGCGTATTTGTAATTTCTACAGTCAAATGCATGCATAATGTACAAGATAGCTATTCCATTACTAGACACCCTGTTTTTCGCGAAAATAATTTTGCCCCACTTTGTTTCAGTGCCTTACGTGCACATATGCAGTTCTACTTCGTGGTCAGTGATCGGGTATTTTAATCCTCTCGAGCCTTGGAATTCTACCGGAAAATCACAGTCGTGACGCGTTGCAGAGACTTTATTGTAATAGGCTCAGACAAATGATATACGGCTCTTCATATAGACACGCCGCCAATAACCATGAAGCAGAATTGCACATGTGAACGTAGCGCACTCAAACAAAGTGGGGCAAAATTCTTTCCGCGAAAAACAAGGGTCCCTACTCATTACTGTCGGGAAATTATATTCCAATACAGAATCACGAGAACGTGATGAAGTTGTGTATTGTTTTCGTTTAAAACATATTGTTTTGCTTAATAAAAACAAATATTCACCAATGCGTAGTAATTACGATTAGTCATGAGGAACAAAGCGAAGATGTTGAAAAGAAGCCCAAATATTACAAAAATTAAAATGTTATTTCAGGGGATTGTATTAAATCGCATTAAAAATTAACCACCAAATATTTTATGAAATCGAAAACACAGATGGTACTTACGCAGCTTGAGAGCGGCTTGCATAGAGCTGGCCACCAGCGCTGCCAACACCGCAACACTCAATACACACTTCATGTTCTCGGGGTTGGCTGCACTTGTTCCTCTGCCTGCTGGATGACCAGTGGTACCGACTGAGCGTCCGCCCTGCCTATATATACACACACGCGACCCGTCTACAGGGAAGTGGGGCACTTCCTTCCTGCCCTGGGGTTGGCATTGACGCAGGGTCGACCTCCTTGGAGGCGACTGAGGACGACTAGCTGATGTCAGTGATCATGAAGGAGGCCGTGTTCGTAGCCAGCTTCCGTCGAACTTCTCATGAGCTTCACGAGTGTTATGTCCAAAGTGGGAGGGAGGCACCATAGGAAAGAGTAAAAAAAAAAAAAATCCTTATGATGGAGGGGGGCATGTGCCCTCCCTTGCCACCCCCCCTCTTCCTATTGCTAAGCCCTTAAGGATGTCCTCGTGGCAAAAATGCATAATTTTGTATTTGCACGACATAGTGTTCATTTATAAACGTTTCTTGTGACTGTATTTCCACTTGTGCGTGTCAGATTCAAAATTCGCAAGTTACGGGAACAAAGTAATAACAAAAACCAAGTGTAGAATGAAATAATTTACACGAAAATGAGATATTGTGGGCAATAAAAAAAAAACACACAACAGTATTTTAAATACTGTCATAAATGAAGTAATATGACATAACTTCCATATTTTTAAAACCATACATAGAAATCTCATTGTGTGTTTTTAAATGTTTAAGCAGATTGCCCATTACATCTCATTTCAGTGTAAATTATTTGATTCGAGTAAGATTTTGTTATTACTATGTTCCCGTAACTTGCTAATTTTGGCTTTGTCATGTTATAACCGGAACATTATGAAAGTTAAAAAATTTTTACAATTGGAAAATGCAGTCACAAGTATAGTCTTTAAAGTGATCACCATGCCGTACAAATATAAAATTACGGATTTTTGCCACATGAACACTCTTAAAGGGCCTCCCTAGATAGACCCTAGATCACCTCTAGATTAATACACTGATCGGCGTGCAGTGGTATCGTAGATCACTCTCCTGGCTAACACTTTCAGTGGTGACTCCATCTGTTTATTGTTGGAAAGTTTTTAAGCGAAGTCCAACATACCTTTCAATCGTAGTTTTACAAGAATCCCGTAAGTATTTATTTTGGATGTAATAAGTTGGAAAAACAGTTTTTAACCAGTTTTAGGTGTACAGAAAATTGTCTTTCTAACTAATAAACGTGATATTGTTTGAAGTGATTGTTCCTTTCGTAAATGCACTAATTATAAACACGTTAAGAAGTTTCTTATAAAAAGAGATCATCTGGAATGCTGCAACGCTGTTTACAAGGCAGACAGGCGGCCGCCTTTATCCTGCCCTCTACCTCTCACCTGTACCAAGCGGCGACTTCAGTTGAAGACCTGCTCATAGCGATGAGTTGATCGGAATTGATACTCTCGTGGATAACTGGCTGCGTGAAAACTTTAAACTTATGTTAACTTTTGCATGTATGAACCTGAAATGTTGTTCTACCTACGCTACCCGTGTGAGATATTGTATGGTTAGTGATTTACGTCTCGTCGACAACGAGATCATTAGAGACAGCGACATACATCTTGGTACAATGAGCTGGGAGAGGAAGCGGCCGTGGCCGTTGTTAAGAAAACGTCCAAGCGTTGGCCAGGAGCGATTCCGTGAAGCTATGGAAAACCGAAATCAGGATGGCCGGAGCCGGGTTTCGAATCCAGGTCCTCCCAAATGTGGTTCCAACGTGTTACCATTGCGCCGTCAGGCTCGGTTTGTAAGATTTTGTAAAGGCTTTTTGTCTTCACCTAAACGCTAGCAGCAAAAGCGCTTGCTTCAAAAAGCTCAATCACACCCTTTGTAAACTGAAATATCATAACCTTCATTCGTGCACCATGTTGAGTTGGATCGGAAATAATACTGTAGTTTTAGATAAAGACAAAACAATACAGTACACTTAAAATTAATCGACGATTTTTCAGCGCTGTTTATTTTAAAACTATCATACTAATATTTGAAATGTAAGCCTACTGAGTCCTTTCATTTGTGATTAAAATACATAAATATGAAAATAAAAATTGAAATAATTATTATTCGAAATATTACAGAAAAAATACACTTAAATGTTCAATTTTAAAGTTTTCCTGCTGATCAATTTACTTCGCATATTTTACATACTGAATGTTCTCAAATTGAAATAATGTGAACTAACATTTTAAATTTATTACATAAACATACATATACAGGATGTCAGAAAAGTCTATCCCTGATTACAAAAGTTCATTGCTTAGGCTAGAAGTATTAACAAAAATAGGTTTACATCTCTTGGATTATTTTACCTGACGAAAGCAAGGGAAACAACATGTTCAACACTTAAGAGTGTCCAAGTAAGGAAATCTCGTAATTTTACATATGTGTGATATAGTTGTATCTTTACAGTCGTTACTCGGAAGTATATTTTCCTCTTATATAAAAACAAACTCAACCAGTTTTCTTATAACGGCACTTCAAAGTAAAAATTTGAATGTTTTTAGTTCTTATAAGCCGCAAAATCAAATGAACATGCATCAATTTTAAAATTCAAATTGAAACTACATGTCATGGCCTACTGCTTGACATGTTTTAATATTAATTACAACGTGTTTCCGTACTTTAAAAATATTCTGAAATTTTAAGTTTTTTTTGTATATTTTATCTAATATTTTTACTACAAAAATATTTTGTAATGCATTTTAAAACATGTCAACCAGTAGCCTGTAACACGTAGTGTCACTGTGAATTTTTTTAAAATTTATTTACGTTCATTGGTTTTTGCAGCTTATGAGAACTAAAACCGTGCATATTTTGACTATGAGGTGCCGTTATGGTTAAACTGGTTGAGCTATTTCTTTTAGTATGAGAGAAATGTATTCCCTAGTAACATCAACTAAACTAACACTATTCAAAACAGATATAAAATTAATTATAATTAGCCGTTGACATCTGGCTACCCCGGATGGCATGGGATGAAGCAGTACATTGGGTGATGGGGGGCTAGGGCACCGGAGTGTGCGGTTGAGAGGGGAGTTCCCTTGAGAATGAATGAAGAGTCTAGGAGATCCCCGAGAAAACCCGCCGACCAGCGGAATCGTCCGGCACGATTCCCACATGTGGAAATTCGGGGACAAGCACCACCGGCAATCGCACCCGGTTCTCCTTGCTGAAAGGCGAGTGCTCTAGCTACTGCGCCAACCGTGGTGTGGCTATAATTTATTTTGTAAATATTATGACGTAGTGTTAAATGTAATGCGCTCGTGTTCCAGCTGTACGTTTCATGCTGGGGGCTTTCCATATGGAGAAGTCATAAAAAGCCGTCTCTAGTCACTCTCAGGCCACTCAAATACATGTTTCGATTGGGCGGACCGTATTTCTTAAAACCATGAAACATAGTTTCAAATGTTCGTATACGCTAACATATTTCAAAACACTTAAATGTGATAATTTTATGTTTGCAAACTATACATATTTCAAACTGAAGATTGAATTTTGTTTAACTTTAAGAATGAGGGGAAATTGATTGTTACTTGATGTTTTAATTTAGTTTATAACTTATACTATGTTAATTTTTATCCTGAATTCTCGTTTAAATTTCTACTGAATTTGTTAAACGAGTCATGTTTAAGTACAGCAAAATTCTTGTCTCTAATGAAAGTCTGCCTACTGAAGGTACGGTCCTAGTTGACGTGGATGAGGACATTTCGTTGTGATTTCACAGTTGAAGTAAGTTATTTTTGTTTATGTTAGGAAATGTGTTTAGAAAAAAAATACAGAAATTATATCATGCTTCCACTCAACACTTCCTTTCAGCTGCAGAGACAATCATACAACCACATAAATGGGCCAGTGTGACCTCGTGTAACAATCCAGTGAAAAGTGGTCTGCCTAAATAGGAAGCAGATTAATTCAAATTCGACAACTTTGGTCAGCATTGACCTAGCCAGGCAGCGGAGGTCAACTACTGCAGGCCCTGGATATGACAACTTACTTGTTCCATCACAGGAACTGCTTATACGCAGCCAAGTCCTGATCCATCATACATGTGCATTTATTTGTGTATACTGAGCTGCATGAAAAGACAGGGTGTTGCCAAAATTTTTGGGAAACAATATTCACAACCAGCTATGTTATATGGACATAAGTCCGAAAACACACAGTCTCTGCACTGCAATTGTCAATACATGATGTACGGTTCATAACTGGGTGGATCATGTTGCTGCTGTATGTCATTAAAGCAGTGTTGTACATTGTACACTACTCCGATATGTCACTAACCCATAAATAGTAGGAATGACTGAAAACTGCAGCCCGCGCGCTATGATTCGTACGTCATGTATGTGAACTGTAGTGCAGAAACTGTGCGTTTTCGGACCTATATCCATGTAACCTTTTTGATTCTCTAGGTGTGAGCAATGCTTCCCAAATATTGACATACAATTTCATAACATCCTGTAAGTTGGATACTTTTTTTATTTTTAAGTGCGCTGCCTATCACAGAGCTCATTCGGCAATAAGGATGTTAAGTTATATTCGGCGGGGGCGCAATCACGTATTCTGATATCGTTTCCGGACAAAAAGCATTTCCTGCATCGAGAAAAGGAAAATAACTACTAAACGAATAACATTGCAGGAAAAAATTTGTGAATAACAGTTTTCGAGGGTTTTAGTGCGCTGAAAATGATTTTTTTCTAACAGTTTTCAGGGCATGAAAACAATTTCCTTAAGATCCTGTATCAATGTTCGCGGCACCAAGATGTACAAAAAAGTCAGTAGTAGCGTATATGTACCTTCAACACGTACTGAGTCACATTGAGAATAATTTACCCTATGTTGCCTCCAGCCGTGGCTCTGAAGTAGGCAGCGCCCTAATATACTAATTAAAAGTATTGATAAAATGTTCAATAGTTTAATCGAAAATTGAATAACCCCAACTCGCTGTAAGCATTTAGAGTGCAGGTTGCTAGGCTCTTGAACAGCAAGTTCTTCAATGTTGGTGAGTGAGTGAGAGATTTTAGTCAGCGCCTAACATCGAGGTCATTAGCGCGGGTGAGGTGTGATACGAGGTGAGTATGGAGCAACGCCGGAATGAAAGGGCGGGAGAAAGGGGAGATCCCGAGAAAACCCGCCGACCAACGGCATCGTCCGGCACGATTCTTACATGTGAAAATCCGGGGACCTACCCTGCCTGGAATCGAACCCGGATCACCTTGGTGGGAGGCTATGGTCTGACTCCTCGACCACCGCGGCCCCTTCAATGTTGGTAGGAGTGACATAATTTACGGAAGTATAGAGGAACCCGAGGGAAGTTTCAGTACACCGTGAAAACCTGTTAGTAAACAGCAACGCCCTCAATGTTGCTACACACAGGCATCAGGGGTAACTTCATCGGGATTCGAACCTGGATCCCTGTAGTGGGAGGCGAGGTGTTCATTCACTACACCGTCCCGGTCCCTTTGGACTCTTGTGATTGGGTTATAATATGCGTAGTGCCACACGTTTCCGCGAAAGATTCACGTTCGTATAGGTCGTTGCAAAACTGCATGTCATTATTTTGAAGAAAATGTCCTGAAATCTACAAGATGAATAAAATGTTATTTGAGCATATTTAAGAAAATTAAGCGTTTCTGTACTATCTTACAGTGCGTTGCGTTGGAGATGGATCACGTTGCTGTGATACATCGGGTATTGCTGACCGTCCAGTTTACGTGTGTTCACGTGCAAATTTGCATACTTTTATATTTCTACCACATAGTGTTAGTTTTATAGACGTTACTTGTGACTAAACTGTACACTTGTGAACATTTTTTTTAGCTCTCTCAGTTTTTCCATAACGATATGTTAAAGTCAACATTTGCAAGTTACGGTAACATACTAATAACAAAAACCAACTGACTTACTCGAATGACATAATTTACACTGAAATAAGATAATATGCTAAAAGATTTAAAACCCCACAACCAACTTCGTTTGTATTTTTTGGAAAATGGCCATAAATATAGCAAATTATAGTTATTTTTAGAATTTTAAAAAATGTACAATGTAATTCCGTTGTGAGATTCAAAGACTTTTAGCATATAACCCATAGTATATAATTTCAGTGTAAATTTTTCTATTTTTTTTTATTAGCATATTCTAGTAACTTTCAAATGTTGACGTTGACGCGCCGCTATGGGAAGACTATGAGAGCTAAAATGTTTTACAAGTGGAAAATGTAGTCACAAGTAATGTTTGTAAAACTAATACTATGTGGCACAAATATAAAATTTTTGCGTTTTAGCAACATAAACACTCTTAACGTTACTCGCCTGGTATGACGCGGCCAATAATAGCTGCAATTGTGTTTCACAGTAATGCGATCCAACGAGCACGATATGCACGATAATATCGTGTACGGTGGATTGTACAGCATAAATGGTGCATTTTTGGACCCATGTTCATGCAATATAATTTTCTTATCCTGTAGATGTGAGGGTTGTTGCTCCAATATATTAACACGTAATTCCGTAAGACCCTTTTTAATGAGATGTTGCTGCTTGTATGCACGGTGTTTTCTTCCTGTCTGCGACTTACCTGGCCGTGACATTACGAGGAGATCCTGAATTATAATGGTCGAATAACGAAGGTAAAAGAGCAATGCTTGGCTCGTGAACATTTTCTTCCTTTTTATTCATATATGTCATTATTTGTAATACATTAAGCGAAAAACCACTTTACTGTGGCTAGTGTAACAAACTATGGCTGCTTCCATACTGCAGAGACATTCGCTGAAAATAGGAGAATTTTTACAATGTGTAATTCACTTTAGTAATTGAATTCCACTTCATATAATCATTTGTGCCATACGAAACACACACACATAGATATATATATATATTTGTGTGTGTGTATGTATGTATATATACATGTATATATACATATATAGTTTCAGAAATTTTTAACAACTGATGACTTAGTACTAGTGAATTAATCAGTTCATGTACCCAAAACCAAAAGTTTTGTAAGTGTTTAAATATTTACCAACTTAAGAAATAAATTAAAGTAGCTTTCTCTTGGTATAGTGAAAATATTGCTACAATAATGCTACTGGCTTGTCAATGGCGTATTACTGGTTGCATTAATCAAGACAACGCTTCTTCACCAGACGTTATTTCGTTTTAAAACCTACTTTAATAAGTTATGTCTGTGTGACAAAATAAGAGGAGCTAATTTCCCGAACCTGTCAGGTCCAAAAATCCGAAAGTTATGTAACCATATGTACTATTCAAGGTGAGTAGGTTACACAAATGCACGTAGCTGTATTTAACTAAAATTACTTATCACTTTCAAAAATTAGGCAAAACTTTGTGTTTTCATTCAAGACCAGTTACGTTCATCGCACAGTAATAATTATATTCATAAAAAAAAGGCTCAGAAGTTGGTACCTGTTGGAAGACGTAAAGTTAACGAAATGCCGTCTCTAGCAAGTTTACTAGGTAATTTCTACGACAGACATGTCCAGAATGTTTATTTGGATTTGGATATGACCATTATTTTTCTTTAATCAAATAATTTATATGACCATTGAATAATATTTAGTTTTATGTACCGTAATTTAGAATAAAATGAATACTATCTAACCTATCATTTTTAATACTTGTCACTGTTCTAAAATACCTATTTTTTTTCTCGTCCTGCTGTAAAATTTGTTAAGTGGACGTGTCTGGATTTGAAACATTACTCTTCATATAATGGGAAATAATGTTTACCTTCTTAAGTATCTTGTACACACTGCAATGTAGTATGTTGGTTTTGACGAATTTTGATATTTAAAATTTTAAAGATCGATTTATGAAAAATTAGTCACCGTTTGTATTAACTTATCTACCGTTGTATTGAGCAATTTAAAAAAATTCCAGATCAGAAAACTAAACACGTAGTGCAATATGGCTTTATTCTACGGATCGAAAATATTTCTGCATAAAAATATAAAACTGACACCAAAAACGCCCATTTTAGATATTGAAATAGTTGTAAGGTGTACATAATGAAACGATAGTTGAAAACGTAAACTTCTCTTCGAATGTGTGTTGGTTTACACGCGATACTCGTGCAGAGAAATCATATGAGCGTGTGAAGCGTTTTTCTGAACAAACCGGTTTTCCCTGACGCTCTACACAGCATTCGGTGACCTTGAAAAATGTTGCTATTAGGGTTGTCGCCTTTCCAGGCCAGTGTGCAGATAAAATAACTTAGGCCAATAGGAATTTGTCCGAAAACTATTTAACATGTGTGGATGACGACTCCTTGGAAATAGGGTTCGAGGGTGTTTTATTTTAAGTCATGTGTGCGTGTCTATGCCGCCCTTAGCTTTTCCGTAAAATACATAAACCCAGAAAGATGAAACTTCAAGTGTCGTAAAAATGTTATTTATTATTAATTTGCTGTGTGCATGGTATTTGACCAGCAAATTAAATCAAAATACTTTTTAACACAGTCAAAATTAAAACTTTTCTTTCCCGGAAGTTAACAGAAGGACATTAGCATGTTTTCTTGATGATTGTGTTATCAAATATAACCTCAGGCGGTTCAAAGAAAAATCATTGAGCCTCTGTTTTTAATTTTTCACTTGCTACTTCCTTCTATACCTTCAACTGTGAATAGCTGAGTTGCTTGTACATTGCTTTCACGCCAAATGTTAATGAGTGATTCAGCTCACGTGGTTTGCTTTTCCCCTCGTGTGCCTATAGATGTTGACCTTGTAATCTAAGAGTTCCTTGAAAAGATTCTCTTACAAAGTGTTTCCTGCTTCTGTAAATTACTTTTTGTTTGTTTTTTAAACCTGTTTTCTTAGTAGCTCACATTCACCTCCACGAATTCTTCATTGGTTTAAGGCAGCATGGTACATGAATTAATTAATTAAATGTACGCTATATTAAGGCTACAATAGTTATATGAAACTCATTACTGTCACAATATATTTATTCATATAGTTCAGACAACTGTTTACTAAGATTTTTTATTATTGATTTTCAAAATCTTATTCGCTGTATTTAGTATGTTAAAATTAAATTAATGTACCAAACGTTATTAAAAGATAACTTTAAATCGCACCTCACAAAATTTATTTTATGATTTCGGGGAGTGGTGAAGAATACGACGCTAAAGATGAACGCATAATGTCTTCGACAAACAAAACTGTTGTAATTTGAAGTAGAAATATTTTAGTAATTTAAAATTGGGTCATATAATTTGCTCGACATTGTTACAAATTCAAGTTTTTCAATAGTTTGTAAACAATGTAATGGTAGACAGCTGTATAAATATTGCTCTTTATTGTAGTCTGTAAAACGTTTGTCGTGTACAAAACTTTCCAGATCTGGAATTTGTACTTAAAACGTTATTAGTTTTGCCTATGACAAATGGTATTTTGGCAACAAATTAGTACTTTTAACTAGCCAATTTTTATTCTGGGCTTGTTTTCAATAACGTTCCTAAAACCTAGTAAAAACGTTCAATTTCATGATGATTTTTTTGGTTTAGATTTCTAAACCACGTAACTTGTAATTTGAAATGTACGTGCCTAACCACTTCTTAGTTACATTACATATAAAATTGTCCCCTTACATATTTTGGTTAAGTTGGCACTGAGCTGTACATGAAATAGCTTCGTATTATTACTGCGTCAGGTAACGGGTAGGAATTTTCCTTCTAGGTGTGAGACACCATTATATTATATATTTGTATCGTGGCTAAGCACAGTTCTTTGCTTTACCCTGTTCATCAATAGCAGGGCTAGTATTGAAAGGTTTTAATCCAAATGGGCGGGCGTATTAAAAAAATTGAAAGGCTAATGAAACAACCTTTCATTAGACAGTTATTTGTTTCTTAAAAATATACTTATGTTTACTAGAATAAATTATAAACACTACATGATAAAATTGTGACATGGAGACCGAGGAGATATTTAAACAATGTTTTTAATTTTGGAGTCAACTGTATCTTAAAATAACCGTGGCGTAGCTATAGTTCAGGACATTTCTTTGATCCACTTTTATGTATGGTCTTTGAATTATTAAGTTCAATTTTTGTTAAAAATGTGTTGTTTAAGTTACTTACCGTCGAATAAAAATAAAAGAAAAATGTTATTAAAATTTTTTTTACGAGAATTCGTTTTTCTTCTCAGCCCTACATCTTTACACACAAACTGGTGCTTGTTATTTTTGTCCAACTTGACTGTTGATAAATCTCAATATATAAAATAGTTCACTGACATATCAAGCTTTAGCTCAAACGTGTAGACATAGAAATGCGAAATTAGTTGTGTGGGTTCTCTAAAAAATGTAGGCGAGAAGAATTTTTTTTAAATCGCTCTGTAAGTTGGTGAAAAGGGGTACAATCCGATTATTTAAGGTTCGTCTATATAGCCTGTCGTTGTAATTTTTACTCCAATGTGTCACTTAATAAAATGAATATAAGCAAGTTTCAGGATTATTGGAAATTCACTCTTTAAGGTAGTGAAAATACCTTAAAAGTGTTTTCGATTAATTATCGGTACTAATCAAACCCTTCAGGATACACAGATTTTTTTCGCTTTAAAATTATTCATACGCAAATATCTAAAAAGAAGTTTATGATTTTTTGAAATTCTGCTCCCAAAGAATAAAAAATTGGGAAATGTGTTTTTACCAATCGTCAGTACAGCTCGAACAAAATGGGCTATCGTCATCACTATTTTAACGTCAAATATATACGTATACAAATGTATAAGAAGGACTTCAAGATGTTCTGAAATTATTAAATTTTGTTGGTGAAAAGGCGTAATATATGTTTTGGTTATTCTTCCATATTTATCGAATCATTCGATACATCGACGTGCCCTTTGCTTCAGATCAATGTTCACATAAAGACCCACAAAACTGTTTCAGCATATTTTCCAAATTCGAACCCAAGAGATAAAAATTGGTCAACTGTGTTTTCGATCCATGAACGAGATATATTTATCCCATGTAACATTTACATATCCTAGCGATTTTCGCACAATATTTATACTTACTTAAATACCTATTGTGTTTATTAACAGACTTTTCGAAAGTTGACACCTAAGGTGTTTCAAATTAATCGTCTATATGTGGTAAGATTTTGCGAAAGTCGGCCACTAAAAGAGATGAAAAAGCTTGAGAAATTTTCGGTTAGCACATGATATCTACATAACCATTTGCGATTTCGAGGTTCCATTTACTTCCGAACGATGCTCACATAAATATGAAAAATAAATACGTCTGTTTTATACTGATCAATTATCTCTTAATTCTTAGGTGGAAAACGTAGTCTATGTAAACTTTTCAGAACAAACGATCCGAAGAAAAATACCACCGAGAAATAATTTATAGGTAAGTTAACATTATGCAATAATATAGTTTCTTTTGTTGTATAATCTCAATGTGCCAAGACAATCAATATTTTAATTAGTTTAATGAACATTCTACGTTACGTATTGAGGACACAGTCATCAATGGTCGTGTTAGAGGTAAACGAATCATTGCACAGTGAACACTCTCTCACATTCAAAGTATGTTGTTATATCACTATTAATAAGGCACACGGTAATCGTTAAGAATGGCAGGGATAGGCTAAGGATTGTTTTTCACACGTACAGGTATAGCTACTTAGTCAGCTACAGAGTTAGATCAACCTGTAGCTTGGTTATCTTAACAGATATTGGCCGATCTACAAATATTGTGTTCAAAGATATCTTTCAGTAAGAGCAAATGTTAGATTTTACGAGTAATACATACGCGGCCAATACCGCGGGGAAGGCTGCTGGTCTGTGATAATCTTAAACATATGAAATTACTCCTGGTTTACTTGAAATATTGTAAGCGCTCTGTAATAATGTCTGTGAGTCACGGCCATAGAAGAACAGGTCTGGACACTCGCCTGAAAACTTGACCCCCTTGTTGTTTGGCTGCAGTTCACTAAGTTACCGAGAATGTTGTGTTTTATTGGCGCTGCAGTTAGGGTGGTCGGACTAAACTCCGCCCATTTCCTTTCCACTAAGATTACCAATTTATCAAAACGTATTTTTTATCAATTTATGAAATACTTCCTTCACTCACAAATTTAAGAAAAGGCTCCAGCAATTTTTATTTACTTTATAAATTTAACACTGGAAAAAAGTGGGCGGAGTTTGAGTCCGACCGCCCTAACTGAAGCGCCAATAAAACACAATATTCTCGGTAACTTGGTGAACTACAGCCAAACAACAAGGGGCAAGCAAAATACATTGGTAGATAGGCGAGTGTCCAGACCTGTTCTTCTACGACCGTATGCTGTGAGTATACAGTATAATGCACTCCAGAACAAATTTGGTTATTAACTGGCCCTCTTACCAATTGCATTCAAAATCATTCATGTGAGTCTGTATGTCGCGGAATTCGTCACTGTTGTTCACTGTAGGTGAAATTTGTTCTTAGACCTTTTGAATTTATTATTTGAATCTTTATTAGTGTTAAGATTCGTTCCTGATGACATACATCCTGCTACACTAACACTCGTTTAATTTTTATATTGCTGGAATGCTTTTGTTAAACAGCGCGTGGTACGTTGACTGTGTATCGAACTTTGTAGGTATTTAAAGTCAATACAGAAAACCCGGAATGAAGTTATAAGCTTACCCCGTCACAAACAGTTCATTCATTACTGTTTTAACATGCTAATATCAATGAAATATTCGTGCAATGAGGGTAAATAATTTGGTAAAAACTTTTGGGCACACGCCACTGCAGTGCTAAGTCGTGTCAGACTCTAAGTCAGCCTGATGACGTGAGCAGATGTCAGCTTCGAAACATCACGACTAACGCGTCAGAGGAAAACTCCTGCGTTCTTCAGTTCTTTTGTCGTTGTTTCGTCTAGTCTTGTGTTTGTGACGTCACCGTTGTGTCATTCTGTAAAGTGTGTGTAACATCGTCCTCGTCTTAGTTGTTGACTGTGCTGTCTTAATTTTGGTGTTCTGAGTTTTCTGTTTCCTTTCTTTCTTTTTTTTATTTCGCTCTTTCAGCTGTTTAGAACTTTCAACTTTCTTTCACTTATATTTTCTGTAGTTTTAGACAATTCCTTTTGAGACTTATTTAGGTTCTATTATTTTTATTTATGTGCTTGTTTCTTTATTGGTTTGCTTAATTCACCCTGAAATTTCTGAGATAACATAGCATTGCAATGCTGTATGTACACAATAGTTCACTAACACTTACAAGCTTGCTCACAATGTTGTCAAGAATTATTCTTGTATCTGTGCATTTTTCGTTTTCATTATCGACTTTATAATCGCAAAATTGTCAATAAAGGTTTCTAACATTACTTACAAGCCACCTTCTCATAGTTGACCTCTCAACATTAGTGTCCTACATTAGATCCCAGGCTTACAAAATGTTCGTATATTTTGTAATAATTTATTTTCAAAACAAAACTCCCAATCCCTCCCTTAAATTCGTTATACTCCACTCTTGTGATATCTTTTTTCACTTTTCAGAAAGTTTTGAAACAGTAGGTATGCCTTTCAGGCAGACTGCCCGTAAATGCGAGCATGTCAGTATTTCTAAAACAACAACTTCAACAATTAATATTTACCTGTTATAACAGTGTAAATACAATGTAAAATTTAAGGTGTTGTTATGTCTGGTTAGGAACATGAATTAAAATGTTCAGTGGCAAAGTGTGGAACATGTTCCAAGACAAGATCTTCAAGATCTCTACACAATTCATCGTTGTCTGTGAAACGATTATATTGGTAATTTTAAGTACATTCTTCAGCCAGTAACATACAAGGGACAGGGAACAAATTATCCTGTAACAGGACCTCAGTAAAAGGACTATACAATACTGGTTGATCCTGGAGGACATGATAATTACACGTGTTCCAGTTTACAGCCTGGTATAAAAGTGCTTGTCTTGCAACACACCAAACCTCGCCACTGACAACAGTAAAAGACAAAGAAGTGTGATCAAAGGATGTTTATTCTCTGAATGTGCAAGTAGTGAAGATGAGAATAAATAGGAACTATAAGCATGAGAAGTATCACGGAAGTGTTGGCCGCAGTACTAGGAGGAGATTGGTTGGCACGTCACGCAGTGAAGATATCGTCGTAAGGGACGGTGGCGACGACTTCATCGAGGATGTTGGCGATGACAGTCCTCATGGCCTCCGCCAGCACCGGCTTCACCTCCGTAAACACTTCCTGCCAGTTCTCGTTGAGGAACACGTTCATGTTGTCCCCTGCAACACGAGATTGATGTTCAGTTAGGAGACTCTCATGGCCAGGAACACAATATATACACTGTGGAAACTACAGAGTAGTCAGGAGAAGGCATCTTGTCACGTATTTGAAGCCACTTTTTTGGGTGTCACATTATGGCGATGAGTCATTTTGAAGTTAGTATCATTTGTGTTTATTCACCTTTAAATAAAATAACACATACTATGTTAACACAATTAACCTATATAACTAATAACATGAGTTAACTACGTTTTGCTTGAAACAAGGACTTGGTTACGAAATTATCAACTAATGATAAGTTAATGAACAGGAGGTCGTCATGATGTGACACATAAAATAAGATGCTTCATGTGTGCATGTACATTTCTATAGGCGTGGCTACCCCCTGGCTCCACATGTGTTATAAATCTACACTTTAAAAGGCTTGGTATCGCTCTCTATGTTGGAATATTATGTTCTCCACTCTTTTGAAATTTTGAGAAAAAAGTTATAAAATATAAAATTGACGTTGAACTTTTACGGCTGTTCTGTAGCGCAAGGTAAACTAAGTTTGCCATACAATAGTAAATTTTAAATTCTTTTCTCGTAGTTATAAAGTCCGAAAAATAATCCAGTATTACGAATAATGCCGAGCCTTACGATCAAAGAAATGATAATTGCTCCTAAATTTAAAAAAGTTTAACCATAGAACCACGTCAGATCATGATGACGAAGATAGTTACGTCACTTTAATATTGACGAGTTTACAATCTTAAGAAAAGTAACTCACTTAATTCCTGTTTTCTTTCAGTTTATAAGCCACGCATAAAGTCTCCATTCTGATGTCTTCAAATAGTTGGATTATGGGCCAGTAATATTTTAGTGATAATACATCCGGATTATAATTTCCCGTAGTAGGAAAATAAGTTTACGTTTTATGCTACAAAGCAACAGTTTATAAAATGTTTAGCCGATTGTGATGGGCATCAAAATGTTACAGTAATGTCTCACAATAATTTGTGGTAATTCTGGGCTTGTTACGATGTGGCAGAAATTATACTAGTTAACCACAGTCCGTTAAGTTCGGAAAAGATAGAAGCTGTACTGAAGTTATTTCTCCGGAAATTACACTGCTCTTAGAGCAATACGTTTTGAATTACGGAGTTTGTGTCTGTAATTACTTCCTCACAAATATTAAATTGTTTACGTAGAATTTGGCTGTAACTGTTAACCACACTATTTCAATGTGTCCATGCAGGGTTAAACTCACCAAGAAGTTTGTCTCCGTTGAAAAGGTTCTTGAAGTCGAAGATGGCCTTGGTCAACTGGAAGTCCAGAGAGCTGTCACGGATCTTGACATACTCCTTGCCATCCTCCTTCTTGACCAAGTCATAGCTGCACTTAAATGTACCGCCAACGTTTTCTGTCGAGGAAACGAAAATAATTTATGATAACTTAGGAAACGCTTTATGATTTATTTCAAATTTATGAAATGAAACATGCTTTAACTTAACATGAGTTGTCCGGGATATTTTTTGAAAAGACATTAGCTGAAATATGTTTTTGTAGAAGTATAATCGTTTTTCTTTTATAATTTTTTTTAAATGTAACTATAGTTCTATAATTTTTTCTCAGCGGGGTTTCCAATATTTTTTTATGAATGTGATATACTGTTTTCAGTGCAATTGTCGTAGAAAAAAAATTAATACATATGAACAAATTCGGTGGGAGACAAATGTACCAGAAATATAGCTATGTTGAAATTACATTTTCATTCAAGAGAAGACAGTCTTTTCGGGAAGAGCTAAGCTAGTTATTATAAAGTAACTATTTACTAGTGAAAGGAAATATATTTTCTTTCCACACACAACTTGAGGTGTTTAAAACATTTTAAATGAAAATACATTTCAACAAAATAGTTCATAAATGTGATTTGAACTCAGTAATGTAAGGAACTATTCATCACAAACAAGCAGATTGCTTACCGATCCTCAGGTTCATGTCTCCGTTTCCAGTGATCGGCAGAATAAGGACCTGCCCGTCTATCTTGTACTTGGAGTCGACGGTCAAGTCGTTGCCTTTCACGAAAAGTTCGACTACAATCTCCTTCTTCTTCAGATCAACACTGTAAAACACCGTACACATTAGTACTGTTGATATTGATAACATATCTACTACATATATCAAGTAGCTTAGTAAAGTACTTTTGTTCAAGTTATCGTGTCTAGAGGAAATGGTTGTGTTCAGAAAAAAAGTTGTTTATTTCAACTCACTTGACAGCCTTTAACTCGGCGTTCTTCAGCCCTTTGATGTTGATGTCGTCGAGGGCCAAGTTGATCTTCACTGGTCCTGATCCCTGGGCAATGTCTACGTGCTTCAGTTGGAGAGGGTCCAGCACTGGGATGTGGTACTTAGCATCTCCTGTAATGCATAAATCAGTGTTACATTACATTACTGTACGTTGTATAATGTCTGTAACTTTAGGCGATGTTAATCTGCACCCTGACAATAATCGAAATGTTATTTTACATTAAGTACATGTTGTAAAATATATATTTTGGTTTCATTAGCAAACTGCCTTTTAGGTAATGAAAACCATAAACAGAATGTGCTGACATCACATGAACGGTAGTTTACATTTAAATAATGGACAAATTACGAGCGTACATTACCATTACAATAACTATAAAATGTAATTATAAAATATTTAAAATTCCGCGAGTATTGCTAGCGAACAGTGCTTTAGGAAAAGTATATGATTTTAGCATTCATAAAACGTTTATATGAAATTGGCGGTGTTCATAAATTATAAAATTATTAATTTGCTTGATTTCAATAATAAACGCAAAGTAAGTTAAAATATATTTGTAACTTTACATGAATACATTTAGAGAAAACGAATATCGGTAAATTGGGTGAATACGTGGCCTTTACAAATTTTGCAACCTTATTTACATATTAGTTTGGGCTCGTTTATCTTTTTAAAAAAGTCATTATTATTTATGATACTTTACGAATTAAAAAAAATTAATCAGATCTGACATTATTTCGCATTAACAATTCACAGTTCATTTGTATGTATAAAAATTATTATTTATCAACATCTAAATTGTGGAAGTCATCGTAATTATGAACGTGTTTTTACATATTTTATTGTAAAAATCTGTGCTATTATTTAACAGTAATTTTTTTACAAGTAACCATGGGTTCCATAATATTTTGCGGTATCATAGCTTACACGCGGGGATAATAGTAACTAGGTTAATTTACTGGACTTACCTTTCACCAGGGAAGGAATAGCAGCGATGCCGTTCTTCAGCGCGCAAGCGTTGAAATTCGGATCGCTCCTGGAGCAGGGCTTGAGGTAAGGTGCTGCAAAAATAAAAAAAAGTTACTAACTTAAACCGTAAACTGAAACTTTATTTGCCTTGCTACTTTACTAAGTCACTTAAAAATACGAAATATAGGGCAATTATGGTTATATAACGCGAGAATCAACTGGTCTATCATATCATTCAAAACCGAGTTAAGTGGCGCTACCGTAGCACATTTGATTCGCATGCTGTAGGTCCCGGCTTCCATTCCGGCCAACCTGATTCCGGATTTCCATGGTTTCCTGAAATCGCTCCAGACGAATGCTGGGATGGTTCCTTAACATAGGCAATGGCCAGTTCTTACCACTGAGTAAAAATGCGTGTATCCGTCTCTAACAATCTCGATGTCGATAAGATATGAAGTAAAAAAAAAGCTTTTTCAAAACAATACAATTTAATGTAATTTTGACCAGTTTCTAAAAGAAACTATTAAGCGGTGGCTACAAAGGTAGTATTTTAAAACTTGCGAAATTTACCTCAACGAAACATGTTTCTATGTCTTGCTGTAATAATTTCATGATTCAACGTAGCAATGCATGCCCTGTTGATATTTATTTGAAGATGACGTCTCGTTTTCGGATGTATACGAAATATTACGCAAAATTATGTTATATTACAAATAAAATTTTCACTGGCAGTAAAATACCAATATTGTTGATAAACCAATTACAATAAAACTACTGTAATGATGCCGAAACTACGTCATTTTGTCCTAACGTCACTGTCTCTTACAAAGCTGTACATTGCGCCTAGATGTAAGTGACAACGTTATAATTCGAAGCTGAAACACGAAAACTGTGCACTGTTCGATTACATGTTCGCTTTAATTTGATTGAATAGCAAGGCAGCAGAAGTCGTGTTGAAACGGGTTACTAAAGTTGACATTAAATACTTTTCAGTAGATACTCTTTCACATCAGTTGTATTTTAGATTATGTTTCAGTCAATATTTCGCAATAAATAACTTTGCTTTTTTTGTTTGTACTATACCGTACAATATACTATGTTATTTCTATACGTATATTTCACTCAAAAAGTTTCGGCACGTTATATAAAAAAATTCTATTTCAAGATTTGTAAATAATGCTTTCTTGTAACACTTTTTTTTAAAGAAATATATTTAAAATTGTCAATTTATTATTGATTAAGTTATAAAACGATTCTCAAATTAATTAATATCTGAGACTGCAAGCCAGAAGGAAGATAATTTATATTTTACACTATTAAGCACGACATATATGATGTAGAGAAACAGTTCTATAGACTAGATTGTATCAGGAAGGTATATGTGTACTTACGCAGCTTGAGAGCGGCTTGCATAGAGCTAGCCACCAGCACCGCCAACACCGCAACACTCAATACACACTTCATGTTCTCGGGGTTGGCTGCACTGCTACCTCTGCCTGCTGGATGACCAGTGGTACCGACTGAGCGCCCGCCCTGCCTATATATACACGCGACCCTACTATGTGTGTTTCCTTCCTGGAAGGAAGCTGGCATTGGAGCAGGAAGGACGACCTCGAGTTGGAGCGGGAGGACAACCAGCTACACTGTCGGTGTTCGTGAGGAAGGACGACCCCGTCGTGGTGTTTGTTGCTGTATTTACAGCTGGCATCTCTCCACGGAGTTCCATGTTCCGTTGTTGAGAAGGTGGCGAACCGTAGAGTGTTCTAGGACAAGTGGTGCTTAGCGATAACTATAGACGGGCAATATTAGATTTATTTTCTGGCTGTAGACTAGACTCCAAATTACTATAAGTTCGTTCGGCGACTCCCATAGGCCGCGGAGATTGCTTCCGCGGTAAAGTGACTAGTCTTCTGGAAAGAGCTCAGTTCGGATTCACAACTACACTTAACGCACATGCGAACTCACGCACGTTAGATAGGCTGCATTTGTGTGTGTGAGGCAGGAGCGGTAAGGTTGCTGATGGCTGACGTATGTAACGCATTATCGCCTCTCCGTGCAAGCCACTCAGCTGACGTGCAGTGCTTTACTATTACCCGTTTTTACCATTTAGAGAAGGTCATTTATCGCGGGAAAAGTTGACTGTTTCCTAGATTTCAATGTAATGTACTCATTTCCGACGCTTTTATTTCGTTACTGGAGAGTCACTATTTGACTGGACCAATGGTGATTATTGTGCGCTACGACTGAACGTTTGTGATTCGTCTGTAAACAACTAGACTGTGCCACATAACCGTCGGCCAATAATACATGCACAGGACGATACACTCATTTGCAGAATACGCTGGCAGAAAACATTCTCGCTATTTACCACCCTCTCTACCTCTGGTACTTTAAGCAGTGACCACATTACTTTATTTGTGGCCAGCACAGTTCAAAGTCTAACGCTTGTTTGTATAGTTGTGTTTTCGAATCCGGTTATTAGTTTTACAGATACGGCAGTCTAAAAAAACACATTTTTGGCTAGTTTAAGGGGCCCCAAATTTGATGTTTTTAAATGTCTGTTCTTTTCATAGATACACAAATGTAATGCGCGTTTAGTAGTTTTGGTAAAAAAAAAAAGAAGAACCAAATTCGCTGCAACGCATTACAAGCAAGGTAGGGAGGCACCTTAAGTACTAGAGATTGGATCCACAACATCATTCAATCTAGATACGTACGGAAATTACGGAAATTGATTATGTCCTAACAAAATGTCGGTAATAGAATATCGTACTATATTTATACTTTTAGAAGCGAACAAAATAATTAATGTCTATAAAATAATTGATTCCTAAATATAAATTAATATTAAATAGAGTCTTGCGTTTGCACGTGCAGTATTCACAACCACCACTTAGCAATTCGTACGTACGTTGTAGAAAGTTGATCTACTCTATTACGTACGCACGCACGCTACGCGAGGTGTGTCTACTTTTACACATACGTACCCGCGTACGCTACGCGGTGATAGTGAATCCAGCTTCACTCACGTGAAAGAGATAACATATAAATTTCTGTCGCCAACGGAATCCCCGATTGCAGTCTGGTATGTACAGGATTGTGACATTTAGTCTGTTACCAAATAACATCGCTAATTTCGTATGTCTCCAGCGATAACTAGGTGTATCTATGCATTTTCTGTAAAACCACTAGACTGGTTTAGACGGGCACATATTAACGTACGAATTGCCCAGTAGCATGACCTCGATCACCGCTGCACTGGTCATTCGTTGTGTTCGATACATCCTTGAAGGTTAGTTAGAATGGAAGTTTATGAAAATGTATGTCAATGTTGACATAATTCCACTGCTTATCTCCACAAACCCATACTTTCTTAAGGCTCATTAAATCCACGTCGCCAGAGTGTAGGGTGGATATAAAACTACTTGCCTTGTAACACGTCACGCTTGGTTAGAAACGTGGCGGGCGTTACCACTGATCCCAATTTTGTCCCGTCCGCGCACTCCATCATCGCTTCATACTCACTTCAAAACTAGGGACAGGAAAATTTCGCAAATTCAATGACCTGCATGTTAGATTTAACTATCATATACATACTCAAGCCCCGACCATTTGTCCACTAGCTGCTACTCAAGGGAACACAGACAATGAACGAATATAGTTTGAGTATGCATAGGACAATGGATTATAGCGTGCGAGTAATTGAATTGGCGAAATATTACTGACCCTACTCATTACACATTCACCGGTGGTTAAAGGGGCGCTTTATGGAAATATTTTATTGTTTTAAAAATGTTATTCTTGTACAAGATAAGGTTTGCTCTGTAGACATACACTATGGACATATTTTTACTGCAGTAACAATTTTTTAGCTATCCAGTTTTATTATAATGGTATGTCGAATTCCAAATGTGAATAAAACGGTTTTATGCTATGCAGGTCCTCTATATAAAAGCAAATACAATTTTTTTAAATGTTTAAAACTTTTTTGATTTTTTTTAAAATTTAAATTTCAAATTTCTTAATATTTTATGCGTAACATTTTTAATTTTTTTTGTATGGGAGATCACGTAGCCTGCAGCTTCGTTATTCAATATGAATTTTTTTTCAATTCGGTATGTCAGTTATTCTGTAAAGTATAAAAACCATTTTATGCAAACTTGGACTTTGGCATGCCATTATATAAAAACTAGGAAAGCTAAAAATTTTCATTGCAGTGAAAAAAAAAGTTACAATGTATGTCTACAAATTAAACCTTACCTCGTTTAATATAAAAAAAATTTAAAACAAAAAATTTTTTCGTCAAGCGCTTCCTTAAGGTTGCCGTCTGTGTGGACGTATTTTGTGCTTTAGAGTCCAAGAAATGTAGAAGCGTTAAGGACGACACAACACGGCACCACGTCTCACTCTAGCCTCTAGGCTCTAGTCAGTTAACTGGTGTGCTATCTTCTCGCCACAACTAGCCTCTATGAGACATTCAGTGGTGACCTCTATTATCTGAGTGGCTGAGATTCATTGTGGTGAGGGGCACAGTTATTATAAGTGTCTTTTTTATTCATATTGTACACATTTTCAAAAAAGTATTCTGTAACAAATATTACAACGGCAAGATTTAGTGGACGGTAGCTTTTTTTTTACGTCTGAGGCATGGAAACGATGAAGGCGATAAGTCGAATATAACACGTCCGTCAAACACCTCATCGCCTCTAGGCGCGAAGGACTAGACTAGCACGCAGTGTTTACGTAGTAACCGTTTTCAACGAGACTTCAAGCCGCGACCCTGTTATTTTACTTGAGGAAAGTATGAGGTAAAGTCCAATGCAGGTTTATATGTTTTGGTTTCCCGATTACGGTTCATATTTTATCAGCTACATAAACGTGAAAAAGTCGTTTTTTGCACTTTCGAGGAGCTTGTAAATCACGTTTTTAACTAACGGACGGTATTTTCAAATTCATAGCAACACAGTTTGAAGTGTGTCTTCTTTTCGTAGATAAACACATTGGGAATATTTTTAATAGTTACAGAATAAAAAATACCTCCCTTACCACACTACAGATTGGCTCACGTGACAGGTCCACAAACTCTTAAGCGCTGAATTTCTGAATTCTATTTGATTGTTGCAAAAATGTACCGCATTTTGCATGTGACTACAAAAATAGTTTACAAGGAAACTGTTTTACTCACATACAAAATTATAAACCTAAGCCCTTCATCTTATAAAAAAATATTATATATAAAGGTGTGTCGTACACGCCTATGCATTTTAAAAGATTCTACGCCAAATTTTCGTACCTAAAAAGGCACCATTTTGAAAGCGTAAAAATAAAGTTTTGAGACACATAAAGGATCTGAGATGGGCTAACACATTCAACGTTATTTGAGTGATATTCCTAAGCAGACAACTTACGCATGGAGTTACCAACTGTCGCGTTTGAAACTGGATTTCCTATATCCTAATGCTAAATTAACTATCACGTGTGGATATTAAACGGAACGCCATGTTTTCATATATTTCAGAATTTTTAGAAACCAAACGGAATAACGCTAGAATAAAAAAAATATATGTATAAAAAATATTAATAATGCTATTGACTAAGTATGACTTTTCTACAAACATGCTAGTAATCAATGTGTAAATATTTTCCTGTCATACTTGTTTATTCTGAAATGACGTGAATTATGTGTGATATTAATATTTTTCAGGTGGCATTAAAATGAATTTTCTATTACGAAAAGTTTTCCTTGATTATTTTACTACAGTTAAAATGTTATGAATCGCGTTATCAGAAATGTTCCATGTGGTAATTGTGAAAAAGTTGGCAACCCTACTTATGCACGCTGAGCAGTTTTAGTATAACATTGTAACTGGAGAATACCTGCGTATTGCTTGGCGTCCTGGGCAGGCGGCCATATTAAAGTGCTGCCAAATCTATCCAGCTCAAGTCATGGCGAAGTAAGCACAGTTGGTACACTTTCTTTCAGTCTATCATGCGATTATTCAAATGGCGTCGGAATAACAGTTTCCTTTTTAAACAGGATTTATGTGATCTTTAGGGTCAAACGTTCATTCTGAAATAGGGAACCGCTGGTCGTATACGCATGACACCGCGAGGACTTGGACGGAGTAATACTTGTGAGGAATATGTGTATGTACCAGTTTTAGGAATGATTCTCGCACTATTATATATTATTGTAGAGAGCATTAATAATTATCTGTGTTTAACTTTCCTGAAGGCTGAAGAAGTAACAAATGTTGTTTGTTTATTTTGTAACATTTGCTTTGGAAAAGCATGAAAACATCGTATTTGTGGAATACTTCCGTGTTTTGAAACACCAATATTGTAAAATAGATAAACATTTTTCCAATTTTTTTTAATCGTTAATGCACTGCAGAATTTTTATTTTACAATTTTGAACTTAATTGAAAAAGAAAAAAATATACCTTGATTTCAAAAGTTCAAGATCTGAGCATAGATAACTTCCGTAGGCCGCCCTTCTACGTGATCGTCACATAACAGAAATAACGGAAACAAATAATGACGTTATTGGAAGGTTTTCTGGCAGCCGGCTCTCACGGAAGTTCTGAACACTCGGAAACACTTCTCTTGTCTCAAGGTTGCGTCACCTTCACTGTCGCTAAGATATTAACTTCCCCTTCCTGACATCTTGTAAGATGTTTTACTGTGGTTATGTCTTAATTCCCTTTTATATAAGTTGCAACAGCCGTTGTGTGATCTCCCGTTTCCCCCATTCTTCTCATTCCGGTGCTTCTCCATCGTAGCACCTCAATTCATGTCGTCTTTCGGGATACGCAGATTGCTTACGAGCTCCCATATCCTGGCCATCAGCTATCCTCCACTTACATTTATTTATTTTTACTCATTGTGTGACTTGGTATGAGCTAAGTAAACAAAGTGTGAAAATTAACAACGCTTTTAATTTGGTCTTGCAAGTTCACTTCTCTTCAGAAAATTTTTTTCTGTTCGGCAATATACCTACAAGGTCAACGAAATAAATAACACACATTATATATACTACATGGTGTTTACCAACTCTCTATATTCATTGTGGGGTAGTCACAGTCTTATAATCACATTGACCCACACACGCATATATACAGGTTGTTAATGGATGACTTTTAAAACATCCTGTAGCGAGATAGCCGATACTGAGACAAGACATTTGGTATAAGACACTTGGGATCGCAATAGTCGAGAAACATGTTTAAACTGGTGACCAAACGTTGAACATATGGTATCACAGATTCTACAAAATCACTGCATCTGTAACTGCTAACGCGCATAGTTTACTGGGTTCCATCTGGTGTCTTCTGCACAGTGTTTGTATACGTTTCCTGCACATCAGCCAAATGTTAGTTGACACTAACGTGAAGCCTCACACGTGGGCCAGGTGATACTGATACACTAAGTGGACACAAGTAATTGGTAGAGGCACGATTATTTCGCGTATTCATCTGGTAGCAGCTTAGATTTCACAGTCCTATACACGCACCTGCCACAGTCGAGTATTCATTGGTTTTTGAGCGTACAAGAGGTACCACGTGAGTTCACAACTATTTATTTCCTTGTTCCTTACTGGTTTTCAGTCGTCAAATGTGTATCAAAACTACTGTTGGCCGATCAC
>PNEQ01063538.1:0-56474 GCA_003012365.1 Medauroidea extradentata | reverse complement strand
TGTTTGGCTCCTGCATGTTACTACAGGTTTCCTATTGGCCTGGCTGCCGACTAGCAGAGCAGCTGCCTCACGCTGATTGGCAGTAGGTGTTTCCGCCATGTTGCTGGCCAGGGAAGCCATTTTGCTGGCGTGTGTGACTGAGTTCGCCTTCCTGCCGACTATTTCACTTCTGTATTCCTAAATATTCTGTGCTACAGGTATGGTATAATTGTTTCCCAGACATTTATGGTAGTACTCCTAACCATTTTTTTTTTAGAAAATACTCAAATATATACTAAATTTACCAGACTTGTATTGTAACAAGTGTAAAAGTTTGCATATTTACAAGGCGGGAGTATGGTAACTGTCCCATTATGCGTTTGGGTTAATTATTTTCTTAACATTTTAGGAAGCTTTTTTTTTTTCAGTGTACTCAAGCCCCGTCTATTCGTTCATTGTCTGTTGTTCCATAGAATAGAGCAGCTAGTGGACAAAGTCGTGGTTTGAGTATGCATAGGATAATTGATTCTAGCCTACATGTCATTGCATTTGCGAAGTTATCCAGTCCCTAGTTATTAGTCTACAAGCTAAATTTCGAACCGAACTCTTCGGTGTCTATCATCTAATTTTATTTATTGTCAATATCGTCACCTGTGACTGTATTTCGAGAGCGACACCTTTCTTTACTAGAATCTCACACATACACACAAACAGTGTCTATGGAGACACCTTAATTACTTCACTGAGATAGTACCTTAAGCAGAAGCGACATTGAAAGTGTCAAAACTGTAAAATATTTTACCTGAACAGCTTTATTTAACCATTATCATCCAAAGGCACAAATATTGAAGAGGTAATGAGACCAACCCACAGTTTACATCCCGTAGCATGTCTTCGCCCGAATCTTGACTTTCACAACTTATGGTGTCTGCCCACCAGCATCGAGGTTAATGGTAGCCACTTCCAGCACATATCCTACACTGTATAAATAGCTTCCTGAACAGCAATGAGAGTTTTTAACCCATTCACAGAATGGGATTCTTTCAATACTTTAGCCTGTAAACAGAGCAAATATTCATCATCGTTGCATTGGAAAACAATTTTACCGTACGTACTTTATTAACACTCCTGTGCATCGGTGCAGTAGACATACAAATATTTTTTTACATTGTAGGTTAGTTGTCACACTTGGCTGTTTATCATCTTTCCGTAGCTCTTTTACACGCATTCTCCACGTGATCTTTTTTCAAGGACTTGACCTATATAAAATACTATTAGGGACTCTAATTTTTCTTCAAATTTTATGAGGTAATAATAATATTATAATAATATGCTAACTACTTAATCTTCCACTTGGCATTATTATCTCAAAATAAACTACTTTATAGTTGGTTCCCAACTGCTTAAATCCGTCAAAACTGTCAAGTATGCCTACATGAGAGGTTTTACCTTTATACTGTACCTTACTCCAGACAAAATTTAAAGAAGACGAAGGACGAACATTGCGAAGTATATCATATTGAGCAGAAAATGTGATGGGATTCAAATTGACATAGTTATCAAAACTAGACAGGCATAATTTAAAAGTGTACAAACTTGCGTGCTACGAAATGCAACGTGTCTGACAATATCACCACTCGCAGATCCAGGTTGGGCTGACTCGCTTCAGTAAATAGTTAGACATTTAGAGAAAAAAGTAGACAAGACACAATACAGAGTGACGCTAAATTTCGGCAGATAAAAACACAATTATTATATTGAATTTTTTTCTAAACAGACTTGATTTACACAAAGCGTTCAAGCAATATTGTATTCAGTTAGTCGTGATGAATACTTTTCAAAGGTAGTCAGGTTTAGACGTGCATGTACTACGGCAATTAAAGGGAGAATAATTTCTTATATCCACAGTAGCACGACTGACATTAGTCTTCCATTAGTTTCTTTCCATTCCAGTTCTTCAAACAATACATGGCAAGCACGAGATAGATACAAACGAAATATAAATGATAATTCTACACTCTATATGCTCAAGCTTAACTGACGTGGCAGATAATGAAGCAGGTTTCCTCATCTCTCGTTCGCGATTCGTCGTCGGATTACGAAAGACGAAACTACAGCAAACATTCCTACACACGAGCGCAATCGGTTGCATATACGTCAGGCGTTAACTAGAGCTAGGCAGCTATGAAGTGTGTACAGGATAATGTCAGCATTCCACATTAGGGCGGATTGAAATCATAGTCACGCAGGAAAGACTGAGAGAAGCTTCGCTGCGCACACATGCCCTTCCACATACTCTCAGTCTTCCCTGCATTGCTGATTTCAACCCGCCCAGATGTGGAATGATGGTATATATTATGCGATGCCAGTTTTATATAGTACTTAGTTTTAATGTTATTTGCTCTGTTTAAAATGAATACCAACAACTAAGATATCAGTGTAACGTATGAAGACTTGAACCCCTCCGATCACAAACCGTGATTCGACTGTAGCGACGTATGTATGGCGATTCAGGAACTACAGGTTGAACTTACAGATATTCTCTAACTACAGTTATAACTGTGATTGCTGTTGTAGAGTACTTCTGATTATTTACTGTGACCGGATCACAGTTCACATATTTGTTAGATTATGCAGTGGTAAATAACATTACAAAATTAAATTTAGGCGCTTGCCTGATGGCTGTGTGGTTGCGAGTGAAGCATTCGGCGCCAAGGGCGATGTTGACCGGCTCATCTGGTGCGGTATCGCCTCTACCGCAAGACACTGAAACGGCGTGCAGTGGTATCGTAGATCACTCGCCTGACTGACACTTTCAGTGGTGACCTCAAATTTTTAATGGTGAAAATACTTAATTAAGCAAAGTCCATTGCATGTTTCTTAAGTCGTTTCGCACGAGTCCCGTGAGTGGATTTTCGGATATAACAGGTTGTAAAAGCTATTTTAGCCATTCTGAGGGGTTCCGAAACGATTTTTCTAATTGACGAGATGTTTTGAAACTACCTTCCCGTCATCGTTTGAAGTGTATTTTCTTTTTGTACATTGGCACAATGGGCACATGTGGAATAATTTCGTAAAAAACGTATTTACGAACACATTGCAACACATTTCAAGTGCGTGGTACATAATTCAACACTAAAAGCTTTGATTCATAACTGTAGGTTCATTGAAGCCAATTTGCAAAAATTAAACAATAGCAATCTTAGACAATAGTTTTAGCCAACGTTTTGAACAAAATTGTTTCCAGTGTTACGAACTTCTGAGGCACAATCACTGACGCCGGAACCTCGTGCATTTAACTGCGGCGCAAGAGATCACGCGTAATGAATTAGTAATTCTGGATAAATATTTACTCATTAAGTTGGCAAATACCATTATCTAGGATTGTCATTAAGTATTTTATCTATATTGGCTTCGAAAAAAGTGCAGAAATCAATTGATGATTTTCAGCATTTATTTATCTACCACACACTCTTAGGAAACTCACGAAGAATTAAAAGAGCTAAACAATCTTGTTTTAAGTGAAATACATTTCATGAACATACATTTCATCAGTCACAGCTAATGAAGGGGACATACGCCGATAAAGGTTGAGGAAATATTTCTTACATATTTGTTTTAGGTAGCAGAGCTTAGAGCTACTGAAAACGGGCAGGTCAACGCATAGTCTTACTGAAATCAAGTAGATAAAGGAATTGTATGCTGTTCTTGGTTAGTAGGATGGCAGTGTTGAACTGTTCGCCAACGCATCGTCGTCAGCCCTTGACACTAGACTAGCAGGCCCTCTGCGGTCTGTTTCAGAAAAAAAACACTTTATTTTCGCCAGATACAGTCAGTTATACTACAGGTTAGAAATACCAATAATTTGGGAAGAGAAAATTTCTGACGCTTGTTACGTCGGCGTAAGTCACTTGTGTAAACTGACCAATCACAGAGCTTTCGTGAATATGAAGTTACATGAATTTATATATATATATATATATATATATATATATATATATATATATATAAGGCGAAATCGTTTGTTTTTCACTTGTAAAATTAATTAAACCAACTTTGTCTTTGCTAAGCCTAGTTAAATTTAATTTTACGGTTTCGCAGTTTATTTTATCCGTTAGTGTTAAGAGCGAAATTAGCGGTAAAACTTTTCCCTGTACCGAATTATCCCATAAGAAAACACGCTATCTTTGTAGCCTGTAGTAGAATGGAGCTTACGAGAGACACTAAATGAGATGCTCTGACATGGGCTGCCTAGTAACAGTCAGTTAGGAATGCGACAGTCAGGACGACGCACGGATCACGTGACCGGAGGGCGACGCGACACGGGGGCGGGGTCCTTGGACGGTGACAAGCGACAGTCTACGTTGCATGCATCTCCCCTTGCACGCAGTCAGCAGTCAGCAGTTATGCAGTTACTACCGCCACAATACATACCCCTTCCTAAGCATTTTTTTCCCACTCCTCCGCACTTATCTAACCACGTCGCCAACTAAACGGCACAGTCGCGGAGAACTACTGTACACGCTAAATTTTATTTATCTAATTTCTGCAATAACTTCGGATTTAAAATATGTTTAGTAAATGTGGCATTGTTGAGGCATATAAGATATTTGTGATGAATTTTGAAGATCATAATAGTGTTATATGTTGATCTCGTAATGGACTTGTTACCATTCTTGAAACTTAACCTATAATTCCCTTGCAATGGCTCACAGGAACTTGTAAGCAGTGCCATTATGGCGCCATCTTCACTATTTCAAATACGAAAACTTCCGTGTGATTAAAGGCTAGTATAAACATTTCACAACTCTCAAAACTTTACTTGTTAAACCCCAATAAAAAACAACGTTTTTTTTTATTATTCTAATAGTTGGGAAATGCTCTCACTTTAAAGTAGCTATATACCAGTGTTGAGTATAGCTGTCCTTTTTGTTGCCGACGGGGGTTATAAAATTGTTATTCGAAGACGTCTGTTAAGGCTCGGTTTCAGTCGCTATATTGAATGTTATTATTTTCAACTTTTTTTGGAATTCTAAGAAGAAAAATGTTAAATATGCGATTATACCTAAAATTCTATTTACATTTCGCTACAGTTAAGATCTTGCGATTTAGCTGTTAACTTATAATTACGCCGCTATTTGTGTGGCAAATTTTTTTATATTCATAATTTGCCCGACAAATTGCGGCGTAATTGTCAGTTAACAGCTAAATCGCAAGATCTGTACTGTAGCGAATTGTAAATATAATTTGAGGTATAATCGCATATTTAACATTTTTCTTCTCAGAATTCGAAAATAGCGAAAAATAATAAAATTCAATATGGCGACTGAAACCGAGCCTTAAGGCCGCTGTCTACCTGTGCGTTAGAGGATCAATAATAATACAGCATCAAATGCTGCATCGCCACAACGAGCCATGCGCTGACCTAGCGTGCAAGGCTCCTGCAGATCCATTTTTATTATCGGAGTTTAAGCGGTGGCCGTATAATTTTTTTGGTGGAAAGTATGTAGAAGATGTTCAGTGCACGTTTAAGAGTTTCACATACATCGGTTAGTACATTTTAGAGCACGGCAGCCTGAAAAGGCCGGTTTTGCCTTCGTTTAAGGGCTTCGAAACCGTGGTTGTAATGAGCAAGGTATTTAAAAATGACATTCCGTCCTTTTCAAACGTGTGTTTTCTTTTCGTACATTGGTATAATGGGCACATATGGAATACTTTCGCAAGAACACTTACAAACACACTGCAACGCATTTTAGCGCGTAAAAGGCGACGCCCTTAAGGATGTTCAAGTGCGATAAATTCATAATTTTAAACTTGTATGCAATCTTGTTAGTTTTGTACACGATACTTGTGAGTATAGTTTACCCTTACGAAACAATTTTAGCTCTCATAGATTTCTGATAACGGTGCATAAAAGTCAAAATTTGCACGTTAGGTTGCCACGCAAATAGTAAAAACCACTTGACTTACTAAAACGAAATAATTCACAGTGAAATAACATGCTATGGCTATGTAACAAAGTATTAAAATACTTCCAGTTAACTATTTTTGTATTTAAAAAATTGCTGAATTTTCAACTTTTTCGTTAGACATTTGCAGTTTTTTTTTAAGAAAGTCGAAAAATTATGTGTGGGCTTCTAAATGATTTGTTGTGTAGCTCATGGAATGTTAGTTAACCGTGAATTATTTCATTTGATTAGGTATATTGGTTTTCAGTATTTGCATGGCAGCAAAACACGCAAATTTTGTCTTTGACACGGCGTTATGAGAAAACTAAGCGAGATAAAATTGTTTCGTAAGAGGAAACTGTACTCACAAGTATCGTCTATAAAACTAGCACTATTACATAAAAACATAAAATTATGAATCTATCGCACTTGAACATCCTTAAGGCGCCCGCCTACCTGCCTTGTAAACAGCGTAGTAGCGTGTTAACAGAACTATTTTTCCTAAGAAACTCCTAAACGTGTTTCTAATGTGTGGATTTACGAAAAGAACATACACTTCAAACGATGGAGGAATGGTAGTTTCAAAACACCACGTTTACTAGAAAGATAATTTCGGAGCTCCTCAAATTGGCTTAAAGTGGCGTTTTTTTTTATCTATTATAACTAAACAACTACTCACGAGATTTGTGTGAAACTACGATAGAAGAATGTATTGACTTCGCGTAAAACTTCCCACCAATAAAAAGATAGGGTCACAGCTGAAAGTGTCCATCAGGCGACTGTTCTACGATGCCACTGCACGCCATTTAATTGTCTTGCTATAGAGGTGATACCGCACCAGATGAGCCGGACAACATCGTCCTTGGCGCCGTGCCTCACTCACACAAACACACGGCCATCAGGCGGCCGCCTTAAGATTGCATGGTATATAATTCAGCGCCAAAAGCATCGGCTTAGATTTCTCGAAGCCAATTTGCTAAAATAAAAAACCAGCAATCCTAGACAATAGTTTTTGCCAACTTTCTGAGCAAAAATATGTCTCGAGTAACGAATATCTTAAGAACAATCTCTGGCGACGAAATCTCGTACATCTAACTGCGGCTCAAGAGATCGCGCATTACAAATGCAAAATTCTGGGTAAATGTTTGATTATAAAGTTGGCAAATATAATTGTCAAGTATTGTTGTTATGTAGTTCTTTCTATATCGGCTTTCAAAAAGTGTACATCTCAATTGAATGGGTGAGATGAAGAAGGAAAACATTCCATATTTTACCGAAAATGAACTGATATAGCCAAGTTGTACTTTATATGCAGCTTCAGTGATTGAGATAAAGAAAGAAAGGATTCTAATAATCCTTACACCATTAAAGGACTTAGAGTTTTGAAGTTTTATGTAAAAGGAAATTGTTCCCTTCTTAACCTCGGAAATATGGCATGATTGGATGTTCGCCACGAGATTCTCTGCGGTAGTGTTTCTTTTGTTTATGTAGTCTACAGTGTTGTAAATGTAGAACATATGGCATTGTATATGTGTGGTACGTATGTAGGTATTATAACATAAAGCATACTGTTATAGTAATTGACAACACTTGCATTATGGAAACATATGTGTAATGTATTGTTTCATCGAATTTCAGAGTGCCCTCGACTCAATGAGATTAAAAATGAAAACATTTCATCCACTTTGATTGCATATAACTTTCAGTACATGAAATATATTGTGTTTTTCAGTCAAACTAAATGTCAAACAAACTAATGTCTAACTGTAAGTTTTCCCATTCAACCTACAGTTTTCCTGTTTTCCCGAAAGTTGGCTGAAGTGGAATCCTTTGTTTCTTCCTCTCACCCATTCAATTGAAGAATTCAGCGCTTATTTATCTACCACGACCTCTTAACGTGCCTTGAAAAGGCAATGAGACATCAGTCTGGCATGCCAGTGTCGCCTTTATAGTTCTTCACTGTAGAACGTAAGAAGACAAAGCCGCCGGTAGATGGATCCTCTGACAGACGGCACGGCGCTGTGGCTGACAGTTGTAAGTTGAAGTCTGGTTGGCTGCGAGGTGTATGTATGATAAGGGGAGGGATGCTAGTTCTAGTTAAAGAGCAGTACGAGTGCTATAGCTGAGCAATTACCAGGAGAGCGGCCTGTGTGTCAGTACTATGGCTGATTAGCGTCCGTACGTCACTCAGGCACACCCATGAATAATTCCCTTCTTCCCTCCCTACACACACCCCTCCCCTCTCAGGCCTGTGTGACGTGCCCTTTAATCTCGCAGGCCTACCGACACTCCCCGCAAAAACTGACATTTCCCGCTTATCCTGGTCGCAGCGACGTCTTGTGTCCGACTAAGGTTAATTCTACCACAAGTTGGAAAGATCAATGTTCAAAGTTTGGAACAGGGAAAATTTCTGCCGCTTGAGCGCTGGTATCGGTTAGCGGTTGTAAACTGACCAATCACAGAGCTTCCGTAGAGCTTCCGTGCATTTTAAGTTACATGAAATTGATAATTTAAAAACCGAAATAGTTTTTTTGCTTTAAAATTAAATTAAATTACTTTTATGTTTGACACGCCTAGTTAAATCTAATTTTACTACGGTTTCGTATTATATTAGACACGTTAGCGATTACAACGCAACTAGCGGCAGAATTTTTCTCTGTACCAAACTCTCTCATAAGGAAACACATTTTATAATTTACATTTGTCCGATGCTCAGTTAATTGAAGGGTTCTATATGCCCAGCATGGAACTACGAAGTTTAAATTGGATACCAGTATTACAATTAATAATCACTTCTAGAGTAAAGATAGTACGTTGGGTAAATAAACATTCTAGGAGAAATGTTTATAAGAATACCGCAGTCTGAAGCGATTTACGTGCATACAAAGCTTTGAGCGTTACAAAAACTGCTCATCTTGCATCACTTATGTCTGCTTATGATAATCATTCAAAAACATTCACACGTGTGTATACCAAGGAGTATCCCGAGACTGCTCCAAAAATATAAAAACAAATAAATGCCAATTAAAATATTGAAAAGAATACCTCACACATTTCCTAGAGTTATATAAACGACAACACAACATTAACAGTACAATCATGTGTTACAACAATACAATACGAAAGCTGAAGGTTAAACATGTACCTAATTTATTTTATATAAGTACAATAAGTACACACTTCTTATTTATTATAAGTTCTGCTGAGAGATCTGTTTGTAGTGAACAGCCTATACCAGACATGTACAGTAACAAACCTCTATATTCGCTCTATTTACAAGCTAGAGAATGGTAAGCGTTTCATATTGTGTATGGATGTGAAGCTTCCATTAATTTCCTGTTGAAGTTTTTTACAGTGTAGGTAGTAAGAGAGAGAGAGAGTTTATAACTAACAGGTTCTAGATATACCTGATATGTATACACTACTAAAAATGTAACATGCAACCCATGACTAGAGCCCACGATTTTTGGTGAAAAGAATTCTACAACATTTTGTTTCAATGCCTTACGTGTACATTTGTAGGTCTGCTTCTTGGTTATTGGCAGAACATATAACTGCACGGACGTGGCTCATTTGACTGTGCCAACAGGAACAAGGTTACTGCGACACCACAGGTCTGTGATTTGCGGGTAGAACTCTAGACACTGAGATTTAAAAACAGCCAATCACTGACCATGAAGCACGGCTGCATATGTGCACTTAAGGCATTGAAACAAATTGTTGCAGAATTCTTTTCACCAAAAATCGTGGGCTCTGCCCATGACACATTAACGACATAGCCTAATTACCTAACAATCTCCACGTAATTACAGTCATACATTTTTTATGTGACTGTTACGCATCAATGGAAATGATATTATCAGTTTGAAGTATACAAAAATTTAATCTAATGTTCCTAGTTACAATGTGGTATTGCTCGACCGTGATGTGTTGCTATGCAAACACTGATTGCGACATATGAAGAAAAATATACGAAGAATTATAAGAAAGTGTGTGATTTATTATTAAAAAAATAATCCGACGTTCAAATCGATGGCCAACGAATTTTGTTTCGTGTACTTTAGCATATAGGATACCTCAACGAATACAACAGACAATTCTTAATATACAAGGCCTTATTTGTATTTATGCGATAAAAGGATTTGAGAAGTAATAATTATTCAATGTAATTTTAATGCACAAATGTGTGATTAATCACTTAATCCTGCAAGCGTTTTATGTTATTACACGACAGGATGGCCGAAGGCAAGTTCACCTGGACTTCAATGATGTGCACTGTTGCTCGTCTAATGCCTTGCTTATTCAAGAACGTGGGAATTATCTGCGTGCCATTAAATATCATTTACCAGATACACGGCGGGTTAAACGCAGAAATAAAGCAACATCGGTGGAAGGGAATTAAGATTCCTAGCACGAGAGGAAGTTTACTACTCCCCTCGCCATCCCCTCCTTCCTTTTCGGCACGAACAAAAGGATCGCGGGTTCATTACTTCCCTTTGTGGGAGGGGAGGTCGGTGTATGATCATTTTTCAACGGGGTAATTGCCGTCACAAGTCATCAAATGAATTGGCTTGCCGCGTCGCAGACAGCGTTGGGGGACTGCCTCCTGAGCAGCCGGGTTCAGTTGAGTCATCTCGAGGGCGGCTGCCCCCCTCCCCCGCAACATGTCGAACAACTCGTGTGTCGCTCGTTATAAGCCGATCACGCGCACCCCGAAAACAAACCGCCCCTCCCGCGGGGCACTCGCAGGGGGCACTTAGCGCGCGGGGGCGACCCCATCCGCTGGGAACAGGCCTGATTACAATTGCAGATGCCGGGCGTGAATGTTTGATGACGGGCCGGGCGATAAAAGCCGCCGGCGACGACGTCGCAACTTGCCACTCTGGCCGGCTTAAAGCGCGCGGAGACACCAGCCCCGGGTATTCTCCCGCCACGACAACCACCTCTGCTGCAAGCCACTACAACTACTTATTCCAGGACTAGAACCTTCGACGTTAACGTGGTCGTGTCCCGAGTCGTGCGGTGTAAGTTCCGCCCGTACTCTCTGAGCATGTGGCAGTCGTCTCTCAGAGACCAAGGTTAGAGAGGATGATATTTCGCGAAAATGTTTTGTGCGAACATACCCTTGAAAATGCTGTAGTCAATTACAACACATATGATTAAGTGATGTACGTCTGACACAACGTAGCTGTCTACAGCCAAATAATAAGCATAAAATATTACAACAGCGGGATTCTTATTGGCTTAGTCAAATAGGGCAACAGCTCCACGTACAAGCGAAAGCCAGTCATCTTCTGGTAAGCTGAACGGGCGTTGGAACCCAGCAAACTGTCAAGTTTTCCCGCGATAAATCATCCTCTCTAACCAAGATGTATCACTAGAGACGGGAAATATTCGTGGGTTCACTGACGTATAGGTTAACCCCCGAGAACACCTGTGTATTCAAGCAGACATTATCTGCTCACTGGCTGCTCGATGACGTAGTGATATGGGCCTGCATTCAGTTGCTTCTGTACTATTGGCTAAGCGACTTCCAGAAAGTGTCAAATAAGTCTCGGGCCAATTGCGAACGTGGCACGAACTTATAGTTGATGGATTTCTAGCTTGGTGCCAAAAGAAAACGCCAATTTTTCATGTCTCTATGTATTACTGGTGACGCAGTACCTTCCCTCATGTACGCAACTGGATGTGGAGTGTGCGTGTCCCTGCCAGTCTAATGTTCCACAGTTAAGACCATGATTAGAGATAATGGTATATCGCGGGAAAACTTGACTGTTTGCTGGATTTCAACGTACGTTTAGCTTACCAGAAGATTACTGGCTTTTGCATGTACGTGCGTCTGTTACCCTATTTGACCGAGCCAATAAGAATCCCGCTAATATAATAGTTGATGCCTATTATTGGTCCGCATACTGCTATGTCGTTTAAGACGTACATCAGCCAATCATACATGCTGCAAGAAACGACAGTGTTTTAAGAGTATGTTAGCACAAAACATTTTCGCGTTACGCCATCATCGCTAGCCATGATTTTTCATGTATTTCAAACAATTGCAAATAACTCGAATATATTTTAACCAAATTATTTGAAAAATGTTGAGACTGTGTATAGACATATGATACACAATTTTGCCACAGCGTTTTTTTTAAATAATGCACCGTTTGCAGGCAAAAAAAAATATTTTTCGTAATTTTGGCATATTTTGACAACAAAATATGTGATATTTCAGGGGCAAAAATCTAAAAATCCTTTTCGCGTATTGCAACAGAAAAATTCAGATACAAACGATGATATACGAGTCTTAAAACTGTAAGAATGAATATTCGATATATGTATTAGTTTGCGTTAAAAATAATATTTTCGAAACCACTGCAAAACTAAATAGCGAGACCTTAACTCAGTACTGACTACGTACTTCGGCGAAAACCAATGGCGGCTCGAGGGTTGTTGGCAGGGAGGGCACAAGTTGCCGAGAACTGTACACTCCTGTGAACGCACCGCCGTATTCACAGTAAAAAAAATTTTGTACTTTTACAAAAAGGTTTTTTGGAAACCAGTTTCCAAAAAAAAGTTTTTTGTAACACTACGAAAATATTTTGTAAAATTTACAAAAATCTTGTACATTTACAAAAATCTTGTAAATTTACAAATTTCTTTGTATATTTACAAACATTTCTGTAAATCTACTAACAAATTTAGTATATTTACAGCTAATATCTGTTTCATTTTACAATAATTGCTTGTAGTGCTACGAAAATGTTTTTTGGAAACTAGTTTCCAAAAACTTTTTTTGTGAAAGTACGAAATGTTTTGTAAAATGTGAAAGGTCTCCTAGGTTTATTTTGTTTCAATTCGAAAAATCTGCTCATTAGCATTATTTTACTAGTTCCCAAAGTTGTTTACGATATTTGTAACCACTTTAAAAGGTTTCTGACATCTTACTTTTATTATTTGACTGATAATGTTCTGATATTACGTTACAAGAATTTCCTCGTAAATGTACAAATTTTTTTTACTGTGTACCAACGACCATTAAATATCTACTGGTTTGTGCTGTGACCAGTCAGTAATAAGCGACACCTACATACCAGCGTGTTGGTGGCTGTAGCATCAACTAGCGCATAACCGTATACACTTCTCTGCAACTTGTCCCTCCCTTGCAACAACCTATGAGCCGCCACTGGAGGAATATCAGAATAAATAATTCTGTAAATTTTTTTCGTTTAGGTACCTACAGTCACGGGAGAACTAAATCTAAGCACAGTTTAGTATAATCTGTATGCAGGCTTGAATGAAGCTGTGAATGTCTGGCAGAATAAGAGAGAAGGGTGGTAGGTTTATTGTAGCCTCGTGGAAAAACGTAACAAATCCGCCTCTGCTTATTTTGTCAGTGTAGCGAATACAAATGTATATTTATTAATCCAGCCAAACTATAGTTTGGCAAGGAAAAAATGTAGAAGTAATCATCTGTCATTCTTTATGATTTTTGAAATGTCGTTCCGAATTTCAATTTTGCCACCTTCTAAATGTGATGCGTTTTGAGGAAACTGCGACAAACTGGATTATTTTTATTTTTATGGTTTTGCTATAGGCACTTTTAGAGAAGATTTGGTTCACAAAAGTAACGTGAATCAAATTGACCACAAATTACATATCTTAAATATTATTCGTGAGACAAACTATTAGCTGTGCATGTAGTGTGACCGTGGTCTGAGAAGCGTCCCTCTCTTGTACCGCCTTCGTGAAGACGTAGAAACTACTCGCGTCTAGTCGGCGGCTGTTCCCATCCTTGACCTTACCGCGGTAATCAGGAGATCACGTGACCTCTGACCTCTCTCTGTGCAGCCGCGTCTCGCAAAACACTCACTTAGCCTTTTACCCCGCCACTGTATATATATTCCTCCCGTCCATCTGCTGGCTCCAGGAATAAATGCGCAGCCTCCTTATCTCGTCCTCTCACCAACCGTTACACACTGCTTCACTGCAAGAAACAAACTCTTCTAGTATGTACTCATAATCCAAAGCTAAAAACATCAGTTTAAAACTGTACGTTTCTCGAAACTACACATTAAAAATATATGTACATTTACAAGGAAAATCTTGTACACTAATATCAGAACATTATCAGTCAGGTAATAAAAGTGAGATGTCAGAAACCTTTAAAAGTGGTTACAAATATTGTGGATACCTTTAGGAACTAGTAAAATAAATGTTAATGAGCAAAATTTTAGATATGAAAGAAAATAAACGTAGGAGACCAGTCACACTTTACAAAACATTTCGTACTTTTACAAAAAAGTTTTTTGTAACACTACAAACAATATTGTTGTAAAGTGAACCAGATATTAGCTGTAAATGTACAAAATTTGTTTGTAGATGTACAGAAATATTTTGTAAATATACAAAGAAATTTGTAAAAATACAAGTTTTTGTACATTCTACAAAATATTTTTGTAATGTTAAAAAAAACATTATTGAAAACTCAAAAAAATGAATTTCTTTACTGTGTAATTCGCAAAAATTATAATAGAACAGCAATCCTAGACAACAGTTTTTGATATTTAATTGCAAGCACAAGAGATTATCCTCAACAAATGCATCATTCTGCGAAAATGTTTGCTCATAAAGTTGGCATCGATCATTATTTAGGATTGTTGTTTTCTAGTTTTGCTATGTTGACTTTCAAAAACGTGTAGATCTAAATAGGTGCAAAGTATCATGGTTTGGTATCCTAAGTATCCATATACATAATCCATATGTGATGTTATCTGAAGAAAATCTATAGTATTTGAGTCGCTGTAGAGCCGGCATTTTCCCCACCCAAATTCCTAAATATTGTCATTACAAATTTTGTGTGTAAGTTCTGTTACCATTCCCGGGGCATAAGTGGACGATGCTTACATAATAGCAGTCGGTTAACACATATCACAACCACATCTAATTCAACAGCTGGTTTATGAAAGTAAATTGAAACATTTAGTAGTCATAACAAGAATGTAGTTTTAAGGGTGATGCCTACTCTAGAGCCTTAATGATGTTCGAATATATTCGGTGGGACTAGGTCCGTTTCAAACCTATGCCATCAGTGAATTGTTTTCGTAAGGAAACGTTGAATATTATACTAGTCAAAATATGTTTAATCTTTTCATATTATTTTTTCTCAACTATATGTTAAAGGGGTGGGGTTTAGAACCAGCAAAATTTCCCCATGTCTACGCCCTTGAATTGCATGCATAAAGACACTCGAAACCACCTACAATTAATTATTTTTTTACTCAAATCTTAATTCCTTTGTAATATTTTTCTCCTCTCAATGCAGAAAAGTTTTCTGTCCGAAAACAATGCCATGAAAGGTTAGCTGGGCCCAAACTAATTAAATTAAATAACAAATCCATATTCTTCTCTCGTTAGAGCTTCGGGGTAGGCAGCGCAGCTTGAGCAAGTGATGTGATGAAACAGATTACATACCGCTGCATTAGGTTTTATTTTTTGTCAGCTACACTGGAATTGGTGTAAAAAGTAGTCAAGCACAGTAAAGCACAGTATTTCTTCTAGCATGTTGTAGTACTCTTCTCTTATCGTTTTTCTTTGATGCCAGCCTAAGGTGAAATGTAGCATGACATTGAACATTCTTTTCAACACTGAACATATCACTCTTCTGAATGTCGAGAGATGGTAACAAATTTTGTTAACGTTCAAAACATAATTTAATTTTACATAAATTATATTACTATGAATATGACCATATGCAGCTTAATGATGGCTTGCGCAATAATTTATGTATAGTAACTTTTGTTAGAAAACGCACAATTTCGTGACATACAACCGAATTATGGGATAGAAAGACACAAGAAACGCAAAATTACTTACGTAATGCAGAAAAATAGTTTATGACTGCCGGAAAAAATTAGATTGTATTCAGAAGAATTGGAGGACAATATTCACATAATTTACATTATGTTGATAATATATGCATGTTTTTTTTTCTCTGGCAGGTTCACTATTTTTTTCTCAGTCGTATAGGAAAGCTCACTGGACAGAACCACTTGCCTACATACAAAGTTTTACCAGCAGCGCACCTTCTTGCGCGGCAAGCATAAAAAGAAGAGCATAAAACAGCAATTAAGTTACGAATACTTGTAGGCTTTTAGCGCGACAACAATGGACAATAGTGCATGAATAATGTAACAGTCAGCGGTAGATAATGCAGTCTGCACCACCCACCTCCCAGTCATACGGCAAGGTGTGATACTCGATCACGGAATGTTTCACTTCCGAACCACACATTTTCTTCCGCACTGATTTGTGAAGGGTACCCCTGGAGAAACTACTATTTTCTTACCGCTTATTTACAGTGTTTAAATTCGTGTTTGTACACTAGCTTATAGATAGGACGAGTTTGTCGCGAAAATTATTTTGCATCATTTTGTTTTATTACCTTAGTACATATATGCAGCTGTGCTTCATGGACATTGGCATCATGCCTTTGTTCAGACACGTTTATTATTTGAGTGCACCAACCATAATAAGGTTAATGTGACACCATACGTCTGTAATTGACCAATAGTTCCCCAAGACAAGTGAGACTTATTAGTGAGTGATAGTCACCATCTTGAATGTTTGTATTTTATGTCATAACTTTTCGTCTGGGTAAATGTTTGGTACTTTAAGGGCGTTGGACATGTAAACTTTAATTTTTTTATATATTTGTGCCAAACACTGTTCAACTTTTGTACATCAGACAACACGTCATTTCCCAAAATAAAAAAAATTAGGCCTCATAATTTTTGCATAATCACTCATCAAAGTCACAAAATGGTCATTGCGGTGTAGCCAAAATAAAAAAAGTAATTAACTAATGAATTCGAAACAACAGGAACTGAAAGTCAGTGTATCAATGCATTTTATGATATGATTGTCAAAAGTTAGTTATCAAAATTTCAGTAGTAGCCAAAAGCCAAAGTTATGCGCAAATGTACTCATTTTCATAAATTTTTAAAATATACAAAAATGTATCGCTTTGCGTTTACTTTACAAAAGTGTCTTGAAGTAGCTCACATCATTAAGTATCAATAAGAATTACATTGTTTCAGCAAGTTAATTATTTTTTATTATATTGGCTACACCGCAACTGCCAATTTGTGACTTTGTTAGGTGATTATGCTAAAAATATGGGACCTAATTTTTTTTTTATTTGGGAAAATTACGTATTATCTGATGTTTAAAAGTTGAACAGTGTTTGGCATGAATATAAAATTTTGAATTTTTACGTATCCAACGCCCTTAACCTACGTACAGAACAGAATATATACTGATAGAATTTTAGACACCGTGAATACAGTATATTTTTGCCGTTACTGTCGTTACAGATCGAAATGCAGTTAGAAAATTCTTATTAATTTATTAACTGCAACAAGATTTGTAACAATAATAACGGAAAATTAAGATTTATGGTGTCTAAAATTCTATCAGTATGCATTCTATCCTGCAGTTAAGTTAAAGTTTCATGAATTTTGCCAGAAGAAACGTTGTGACTAGAGCCACGATTGGGTATAACCCTCACTTGTCTTGGGTATCTACTGGCAATTCACAGACGTATATTGCCACAACAGTTTTGCTAAGATTGGCGCAGTCAAATGAGAGACCAATCTGAACAAAGACACGCTGCTGATAACCATGAAGCATAACTGCCGTTCTGCACGCAAGGCAATGAAACCAAATGGTGTAAAAGTATTTTCGCGACCTCGGAGGACGAGCCCTTCCTCAGCGCAACGGATTTGCCAACACGGAGCTCAAGCACACACCTGACTTCTCAAGTGCCGGGAGCGTGTTTGCTCGAGTCTTCACGTCACGCCGTCTTCTCACGACTATTAAAATCAGCATGACGAGCGAAACGGCTTGTTTGCTCGACTCTGAGAACACATTTCGGTGATGTCTCGCGCAAAGACTATGATTGAACTGAAGCAGCTTCTCCGAGCTACGCAGGTCTCCACTTCTACAGCGCCCGTTATTAACAGCAATGTTATACTAATTTCACTATTTTCACAAAGAGTGAAAAATGTAGTATTTTGTACACCCGTGATATCAGTTTATGAATACTTGCGAACCAACAACTTGTGATACAAAGAGAAACAACGCAATTTGAACGAGCGAAAAAATTAAATTAAATATGTCTTTTCACTTGCAGCGAAGAAACATTATACATTTTACTTAGATTCAACTGTGTGTGTGATTGCGTGGTTTGCAATAACTACATGGGACAAAACATGGAGAGACTTTGGCCAGCGTTTAACATCTAGGTCTTCAGCACTGGTGAGGGGTGACATGAGACTGGTATGGAGCAGCGCCGTAGGTAGGAGGTAGGTCTCCAAGAAAACCCACTGTTATAGCATTGCCAGGCACAATCCTCACATGCGCAAATCCGGGCCTTCTCTGCTATGAATCGAACCTGGATCGCCTTTTTTTGGTGGCGATTGCATTTATGATCAATTGTGCACCCTAATTTTTCGACAAAACAGCTGTAATATGTTCAGCCAACACAACTGAGAAAATTACTTAAATTTGATTGTTAATTTTATTTAGTCTTCTTAAAAAACATGGCGTGTTATTCTTATGTAAATAATTATTTTCTGCATTTTAGTCTCGTGTGTGCGAAATTTTGCAGTTGATTTTAAGCAAGAAAAAATTGTACAGAACAAACAGACATACAAGAAATCGAGTTAATATTGCATTGTCATCCAGTTATGAGCTATGTTTAAATTTTCAAGTCTGTAGCTCATCGGGAAGTTAGTTTAAGGCGGCATATTTTTTTTTATTTCAATAATTAATTTACAACTTTTTATCCCTTCATATTGCATTGCCTTCCAGTTCTGACCTATAAGTTAGTTCAATATCGATTACAAAATGTGTACCGAACAGACAAACAAAGAGAGACAAGAAAGCGAGTGAACAAAAACATGGTAAAGAGAGTTATACCTACAGGAGACAAACTATACTAAGGAGCTGTGAAGGCGTCACGAGACCTGGATATGCAGTGTCCCTTGCACGCCTAGCTAGCCAGCTCTCGTGTCACAGGAACCTGTTCCTGCTGTGTGGCAGTCAGAGCAGCTATATACGCCTTTGCCCCACCCAACCTAGCCGTCACCTAACTAACAGCGGAGAAAACAGTACAGCAACCATCTCTGTCACGTACTAGCTTGTGCCGCAACATAGCAACTGCGCTTCACACGTGTGCCCGACCCTACTTGTCTTATAACCCTCGAGTTTTCCGGCCCACGTGGAACTGGAATAAGGAAAACACGTACTTAACCGAAGATTGCCGAAGCTCCCACACCTCTGTTGGACCACTTATAAACGAAAAATAAATGTTTCAATGGAATAACAACGAAATAAAATTATGCATACGTAACAACTCATGTTATTGAAATAGTTATTTTTATTTAGTAGTAATTGAATGTAATAAAAAAATATGTTATGGATATAGACATGCAAAATTCGCGTTATTTTCTGACAGCTGACTAGACTCCAAGTGACTATAGGCTCGCTCGACGTCTCCGCTGGCCGATATTGTCGTGACTTGCCGCGGGGAATGCTTACCTACACGGTAGAGGCCAATCTCTGTAAAGACGTAACACACGTAAATGACAACACATAATAGTTCGTGGCCAACTGAATCGCGGATTGTGCTCTGTTATGTATAGGAAATTGAGGTTTTGTCTTCTACCAAATGATAACGCGAATTTCGCATGTCTCTTGGAACGTAGCAATTCTGAAACGTTTCTCTCCGTTGTTCATGATACGTGTTCTGGCGTTGGTATTAGGGAGGGGTAAGTAGAAGAATTGTTGTCAATTGTTGCATACTTCGGGCGTCTTCGGCGGAAATATGTTTCTCGTTGTTTGTTAAGACTTTCTTACTATATGCTGCCGGTTTCCGACGACTCGCACTCCCATAAAGGTACCCGTACTTTTCAACAAGCAGAAGCTCTTAAAAATATTACAAGTTATAATTTGTTGTTATTGATTTACAGTTAATGGTAACTGTTGACAACATGTGTGGTTTGACTTACACTCCAAGAAAATAAAAAAACCTGGTCATGTTTATATCAAATTTATTTACTTCTATGCAGGATGAGTCAGTATGGGCTGTGTTAATTTTGCGTTGTGTTAGGTTATAAAAAAAGAAATAAGTCAAAAACGTGTTTTCAATTTTTCCTTTAAGTGAATTACGATGGGAATAGTGCTATCCTGAAAATCTACTATAAATACAAATTTTTTTCAAATATAAAATAAAACACCCACCAAATATTAAGCAACAAAATTCTCAACGATGAAAGGCCAAGCAATTTTAAATTGATTTTCACGTTAGGATAACTTTCACTATAATTCACTTTACGGAAAAATTTAAAACACATTTTCGACTTAATTCTTTTTTATAACCTAACACAACGCAAAATTTAGCCTGTATATAACACACACGTGGATAGTTATAAATACTCCATGGTACAATTTCTCTGCACTGAAATACCAGATACTCGTTTTCCTTCTGCATAATTTTATACTTAAAATTGAATTTTATGTGTGTTCTATAACTATTCTAAAATTATGTTATTATTCGTGGCTGTGATACAGATGAACAACAAAACAACGCACAGATTCCTAGGGCAGTAGATTGGAGAAACGTCAGCCTTGGGTTAGGACAATTGGTGTGTGTGGGGGGGGGGGGGAGTGAGATGATATTCGTTAAGTATGGAGCAACTACAAAATGTAAAATATGGGGGAAGAAAGTGTTCCCCGAGATAACTTATCACTTTAGGTACTCCCATAACTAGGGCTCCTTTGTGGGAATCTGAGACTCGGGGCAGCATCAATCTGAGCCCTTACCGAATTATATTTTTTTAGACGTAGTTATAATGTCATCATGTATGCCCTCATCATTTCCTGAAATTTTGGCTGTTTTGTTACAGATCTAACCCCGGCAATCCTGGATGTCTGCCGTTCTCATTACATGAATTAGCACTTTAAAATAAAAATATTTAACAGTAACTTTAGAGGAGCCCATTCGTTAAAAATTATAAAATATGTATATTTTTAATCAACAAAATGAGGCCTCCTAGAGTGTAAAGTCCGGGGCAAAAGCCTTTCTTGCCTTCCCCTCCCTCCTTGACACGGTCCAGTCTATTATCCCCCCGTTAATCCATTCCACCGTCGTCACTTTCATAAGTAGTGTTCTGTGATTTAATAACTCTATGATAATATAGGTATATGATGTAATCTCTCTTAGTAATTAGTAATATGTTTACATAAAATAAACAGATTATTCTTACTATATTACATCAGATAAAACTACGACACAATATTTTCTCTCAAAAATATGTATTACTTACTGTCACGTCAACTGATAATAAAAGCTGGTGAAGTTCTCCGCGCATATGTATCCGCCCTTGTAAACACTCGACTCTAGCCAGAGTCGGAAGGAAAGTCGTTGTTGGAGCCTGAAGCAGGCCTACTGCTGTATGTAAGTAGAGTAGGCCAATGCTGGCCTCAAGTATAACGGATAAAGTGTCTGGCGGGAAAGGCCGCATGACACATGTAGTGTTCAGTATACAGGCGCACGAGAGTTGACACCTCCACTCACAATCTCAGTAACAGAAACGTGATTTTGTTCCTTACTTAATAGGTTCTCTATCAACGTGATTTCTGTAAAATCAGTGTTTGCGCTACATCCATATGTCCGTAAATAACTGTCCTTAAACATAGTTTTCTTACAGGAAAGGCAGAAAACTATTACCTGTAGACGCCACTTTTTTACTTTAGCCCTATCGTATGTCGTTAAGGGTGTTCAAGTGCGAAAAAATTACAATTTTATATTTGTATGAAATATTGTTAGTTTTATAGACATTATTTGGGAGTACATTTCCTCTTAAGACAAAAATTTAGTTAGGTTTTCCCATAATGGCAGTTCAAATACAAAATTTGCCTATTTATAATTCATACAAATCTTGAAAACCAATAAACATAACGAAATAAAAAAAATCGCATTAAAACTATATATCACAGCCTACGGCTTGAAGCATATATAAACCCACTATAAAAAATTTTACATTAAGAAAAGTTTGTAAAATTTGTTAATTTTTATACATAATTTTGAACCTGGATAATATTTTCGCGTTATCCATTACGTTAGTTGTAGGCCTGTGGTTGGATTCCTAGTGTCGTACCTAGCATTGAGAGGACAACGTCTACCGAGTTCTTCTAGTCTTATAATATAAATGTAGCATGTGTATCGCTATCCTCTCTAGGGTCAGGTCTGCGAGGTAGGCAGCTCGTATTGTGCGATAGGCGGGCTGGAACGTGCGACTAGAACGTGGGCAGGGTAATGCATGCACAGGGGCAAAGGAATGCGGCCAGGTGGTGTTAACACGCCCTGATCTCTCTTCACAGCACCACCTGTTGCATTCGCCGCATCCAAGCTACAGTACATCACCGTCTATATAGATGGTGGATAATCACGCGAATATATTCATGCTTGCATATTCTCCGAATCAGTGCAACGACCTGGGCTTTGTACGTCTGGCCTATGGTATTGTGCCACTGTGAAGCTATTAACAGACAAATCACATATGTTAAGTTGTAACACACCAGACTTAGCATAGGCCCAGCGTAACATGTAGATTTGCTGCCTCAGTTACAGGCATTTCAATTTTAAATCCTGGTCATGTTAATTTCATCATTTGCATGTAATTAGTGTTTTTGTTGTATTGGGGCCGATATAATTCCTTTGAATTTGTAAATGTAAATGTTATTTGTTTTTGTTCTCATGAACGAGTGCACAGTACGTAAATAATAGCGCAGTTTTAGCACGAGAGGACACTCTAGACTGATTTGGGCACATTTTAAGTGCAGCAGAGATTTGCATACTCTATGCCGGAAGTGCAGTTGGCAAAGAATAAGCAAGGACGCGTCTTTCGAAGGAGAACCATTCCATGAACTGTGATGGCGAGCGGACGTGTGTGAGACGCCGAGCCACCCCAGGTCGAGGTCCTGCGTCTTTCGATCTGAAAGGAATGAATGAAGGAAGGAAGGACGTCCCGCTGGCCAGTCCAGGAGGCTTACTGAGATCCTGCCATGTCACATCGGCAGGTTTCAAGACGAATTCCCGGTAAAACCTCCATCTCAGTAGTGCTTTTGGCGTCCCGGCGCCGAATTTTCCCGAACAGAACAGTTTAGTATAATTTCCAACATAATTTCTTTCTTGTTACATACCAATTGCTTCGTAATGATATAACTGACTACGGCGATCCTTGAATAATTAAAGGCCTATCCGTATATGGTTAGTCGGTGCAAGTTATAGTAATTCGAGAGACGTAACTGTGAAGTTAATTTGCCTTATGTACGTACTGCACGTTAGTTTGCCACCCTCCTGCACATTTCAACGTTTGAACATAACATATTTAACTATCCCGTATTTTCACTTTTACTCCTACAAAGTATTTGAAAGCATTTCATAACTTATTTTTCTCAGTAATTCATTCCTGTGCGGTTATTAGAACGGTCAGAAAATTCATTGAAAACATAAATTAAACGTATTTTATATGTTCGACAGAGATTCTTGTGTCGTCAGTTTTATTTAATTTAACTGTGTTGAACTTTTGTTAACAATGTCATGTCACGATCTGTCTTCATATGTCTGTTTCCTGTTGTCCCTACATAAATTTGACTTTTCTTAACCACCAACTGTCATAATATATTTCAATAATTGCAATAATAATATTACTGGCAGCCAGTCAAATATGGACACCCAGTAACTAAAGAAAAACGTCGGAAATTAATTTTTAATGAAGTCTAACAGCCAACATTTCTCGGAAATTAATACATTATAATGAAGTCTAACAGCCAACATTTCTCGCGATAAACCACCATTACTAAATAAAAATTCAGAATAATCTAAAATTTTAATCGGGGTCGTTAGCTATGTATTGTTCGGAGGGAAGACTTATAATACAAAAATGAATCACATTAACATAAAAACATTTAGCCATTGATGCATAACCCATAATGTAAGAATACCACGTGAAAACAAATTCATTTAGCAGCACATACAGTAACACGAAAAAATTAACAAAAGTGCAAATTACTGAGAGGGCGAGTACCCTCTCCCTTTGACCTCTAACGAAATCTGTGACCTTTTAAGTAAATAGGAGCTAGTAAGTAACGGGGCGAAGATGGGTGATAGCGTGAGTTCATTGTAGGGAAATTAAACGAATTTTGTCTGAAACAGACTTGTAACAATAACAACATCGGGAAAACACTCCGGGAGCGGCTATAACCCGAGATCATATCTCTGACCTGCAGCAAGTGATTTAGCTATCACGTGACCAGACACGATATTGGTACGTGGACAGAACTGAGCCATGTCGAAGTCGGTTCATGGAATATTATTGGTCCAGCTTCCTAGCATATTTTTCCTTCAGAACACGTACCGATAACTATACGTAATTGTAGCATAAATAATAAATAACACAGCCACAATTATGCTGAAAATAAATTAGAGAAGTTACGTCGATAGAAGACAAAACTGCTGTTTTAAAAGTCCAAGTAAGAACTTACAAAACAACAACATATATATTTTGTTTTCTAACTGAACCGCAGACTGCAGAAAGGCAACATGTCCACTTTACATAACGAGAAGTTGTCATGGACTTTTTTCTAATCTGCAGTACTCAGACATTTATTGAAGGCATTGCCAGACCTCAGCTATATCGTGTGGCCAAGTCTTCCTTCTGTGGTACATTATCCGTTGATACATTCACAACCGAAAAGGTAAATGTGAAAATATTGGACTTGTCGCCTTTCTGCAGTATGCAGTTCAACTACATTCCAGTCTTATTGTGCACCGCAAGTATACGAAACGTGGCAATATGACAATGTTGATTTTTGAATGTTAGGTGGTAGTAAACAAGGAACAATCAAAGACATTATAAAATAACTAGACTGTATTGTTAGATGACCAAACTGAACGCTGACATATTGCAGCCAAAGATAGGGAATTGTGTACTTTAGCAGTGGTGGGGGTAACGATTATTTTTCCAACAAAAAAAACTTTGGTATAGGACATTGCACGTTATGGGCTGCAATATGGTGCCGTTCAATTTGGTAAACCATAGAGATAGGCCGTCAGCATTGGTCTTGCACTCCTTGGGAACAATAGCCGGTTCCTCAAAAGTGTTCTGTGAAGTTAAATACTCACCTGAAATAATTTTTACTCACTGGCGGCAGTAAATATGAAGCAATAAGGGAGACACCGGTACACGCGTTAAAACTAATACCACCTTTATGCACGGAGAAGTGAATTGGCACGCAGTAATTTCGTTTTAGTTTTTTTATGGAACTCTAAGCGATGACTATAATAATATCTGTGGAAAGTATGGCGTAAAGTCAAAATAAATATTTGTATGTTTCTCCTTTACTAATCACGTAGGTAATATTCCAGATCGTGCAGTCTGTAAGAAGAAGTGTTTCTTGCCATTTTCAGGAGACTGAAAAACAATTATGATAGACGTCCTGCATTTTGTTAGAATGTTGGGATTTATTATAAAGTGTGTTATTTTAACGGAATAATGCATTTGAATTAAATTGAGCAATTTAGCGTGAAAAAAAGACGTGCATGACATACAACACTCGTTCATGCATGCATCAGGCGAGAACTTCGTAAAGCTGATCTAACTGCAGCTGACATCACCCTATATAAAAAATTGATTCTTACAGTTCACACACTTATATATCATCGTTTCTATCTGAATTTCTCTGTTGCAATACACCAAACGGATTTTTAGAATTTTTTCCCTGAAATGTCACACATTTTGTTGTCAAAATAAGCCAAAATGAAGCAAAATACTTTTTGCTAGTAAACGGTACAGTATTAAAAAATGCTCTGCCAAAGTTGTGTATCGTTTGACTGTACACAGTCTCAATTTTTTTTTTTCAAAGCATTTGGTTAAAAAATATTCGAGTTATTTGCAATTGTTTGAAATAAATGAAAGACCATGGCCTTAAAATCGGAGTCTTAAGAACCGATGCTGTTGAAGTGAGGTGACGGGGCTACACAACACCCATGTCCGAGCCAACAAGGATTCGAACCCAGGACCTCTCGCATCATAGATAGGTGTCTTAACAGCAGACTACTCTATGGAGGGCGGCCCGGGCTTGGAAAACTACACACCATGGAACAATGAGGAAGTGAACAATAGTAAATACTCCCTCGTCCGACGTACTCTTTACGTGTGGAACGTTCCTAAAAACGTTACCGTACCAAACAATACCACGAATTTCCCAGACGTTGCGTGCGCGCCGCGTACGAAAATATTTAGCGTTCAAGCGAGTCTAGGAGAAGTTATGCAAGCCACTCCTACTTCTGTGCGTCGTAGGTTGCATACCGATCGCGGCAAGCACGTGGAGATTCATAGAGAATATTGAGTACCTTATCGCGAACTGGTGAACCAGAAAGAACAGAACATAGATAATTTTTACTTCTCATCCAGAAACGTATAATTTTCGTATAATAATCTAACATCCAGGAGCGTTAGTGAAAATATCTCTTTAAATTAGCATTACCGTTTACAACTGTGTGTGTGTAATATTGTACGTTATTGATAGAGCCCACGATTTTTCGCGAAAAGAAGTCTGCAACAGTTTGTTTCAATGTCTTATGTGCACATATGAAGAAACTCTGCTACATGGTCACTGGCAGAATGTATTATTGCTATAGACATGCAAAATTCACGTTATTTCCTGACAGCTGACTAGACTAGGAAATTTTCGCGAAAATATTTTTATATTTACTTGTTTAAGTGTCTTACATGCTGTAATTTGTGTTGAGTATCTTGGGCTTCTACACACAATACGCATACCTGTGGTGTCGCAGTAAGCGTGTTCCGATTGGCACAATCAACTGAGCGATGTCTCTCCGCAAAAAAAAATTGCTAATAACCAATAGGCACAGCTACAAAAGTGCGTGTAGGGCAGTGATGAAAAAAACGATGCAAAAATATTTTCGCGAAAAATTCCGATTCCTAATAATTTAGTTTAAATTAAAGTGTTAGTGATAAAAAATATTTTAAATTTAATAATATCTAAAATGTCGCATAATTAAGCTTTAGCTATTCACATATAATGTGCAATATGCAAGTTAAGGCAGTTAGCCCTGTATCTGTGATCATATTTTTCAAACGAATCTTGCCCTCTGGAATGAATTAAGAAAAATTGAGCGTGAAGGGTAATGCAGGATCTTATAGTACACGCCTACCTGGATCCTGAGAGTATGAAACCAGATAGACGGCCCCCTTAACGTGCAGTACTTTCGTAGACAAAGTGTTTCTATGGAGTTTTGAGAGTTGACTTTTATTATGTTCATTACATGAAAGTAACGATAAATATAAGATGGACGTTCATTGCATGAAAGAAACTATAAATATGAACTAGACGTTCCTAAATTGCTTTTAAACATTATGGATACAAATTTTTATATCTTTAAATTTCAGTATGAAAAACCGATTAAAGCTGCTCAAGAGCCAACATGATAACCAAGATTTGAGGATATTGTATGGTTACATAATGTGATAAAAATTTTAGTTTAAATAAACTAATATATTTTAACTATTTCTATAACGATTACATTTTTGTAACACTGAGAAATGATATTTTAACACGTATTTATCAAAGACTCAGTAATGTCATGAAGCAATTATATTTTCTTTCTCCTCTCCTTAAATCTCCAGCAAGACACATAACCACTGGCTAATTTGATTATTAAATTTTATTAAAAATAAAAAATTGAACACGGGCGAACAACTTATCTAGTTTGGAACAGAAATTTTCTCGCGTCACTCCGATTTCGGTAAAAAAAAATTTTTACTATAGTACTATAGCCTAACACTGCTTTTATTTAGCGCTGGTTTGAACTCGAATTAAAACTAAATTTCTAAATTAGTTCTTTAAGTTAGTTTGATGAATTTCCCACCCTGTTAAACATAATTTTTACAATTAATTGGATGTTGTTATGCACCACAAACAAGACTATGCTCCAGTTGTTACATATGTATAAAATATTCTTCATCTTTTGGTTAGTTCTCGAAAAAAGTATTTTAGTCCTATATCCTGTTCTTATAAATGATGGCTTCATTTGACTAAAATATTTTTGAAAGACTGATTCAATGTGAAAAAGTTTTGGCATGTTTTGCTGATACCTTACAATTGACACACTGTCTACTGATGTATAACTACGTCCAATTAGATTCACAACAAAAATGTACGCAGTATTCTAAAATTTATGAAATTATAATTGCCACTTAAACAAAATTTTTTTAAATGTCATCATTCAACAAATAGTATAGTAACTGCCACGTGCATGCACGTGCAAAGTTTCATAAGAGCAATTATCATTATCAGACGTCGCGCTCAGAAGAAGAGTTCTAAAGTTGTAAAGCTTTGTTCTGAAGCTGTGTACGCGAGTAGCGACATCGACTGACAACCGCAATAATCCGCCAACAATTCGCTCGCACGGTCTTCGCAAACACTCGTTGTAGTAGAGTACACTGTTATCAGCCGGGCAACATTCTCACAACTACGTGTCTAGTTCAAGGCTCCTCTCAAACATCACGCGATTTCTTTCAGAGATAAAAAGTCGTGTATTTCACGGCTATATTTACGACACCAAAGAAGATAAGAAAGTCCGGTGACGTGTTCAATTTACAACACGATCAGTTCAATAGCAGTGAGTCAAGCTGCCGTGTTTGACCACCTCGTGTACATAGGACTGTGACGTTTACTGTGATCTCAGAAAACGAATGAGTAGAGACATACAAAATTCGCGTTATCATGTGGTAGCAGACTAAACTTCACTTTCCTATACATAACAGAGCATAATCTGCGGTTCAATTGGCCACGAACTTTTATGTGTTGTCATTTACGTGTGTTACGTCTTTACATAGATTGGCCTCTCTACCGTGTAAGCATTCTCCGCGGCAAGTCACGAAAATATTGGCCAGCGGGAGACGTCAAACGAGCCTATAGTCACTTGGAGTCTAGTCAGCTGTCAGGAAATAATACGAATTTTGCATGTCCCTACGAATGAGCTAGTTCCATACAAGCGTGAAAAAAATCGTAATTTTATATTTGTACGAAACTATTTGAGCTTTGTAGACGCTATTGGTCACATTTCCCTCCAAAGTATCGTTTTCAGCGTATAAACCCTATATCTAGAGACACTGGAAAATCGCGAAAATATTTAACATAGTCTCTAATAAACTACAGTACCTCAATTGTGACACGTGTGGACAGTTTTCTGGCAAATCACACACGTTCTGTGTTAAAACTGTACAGTTCTAATTGGTCTGTCGAAGAGTGACACAGTGCTTCTTATAAACGATAGCCAATATATATATATAGGTGCGAAACCTTCAGTGTTATACATAGCATGTTGGAGTCTAGCAAACAATCAACTTTTCCCGCGATACACCAGTGTCTCTACCTATATCCTTTCGTGCCTTCTAGCTCTATCACACATGTTCAATGAAATTGATTGAAGACGACTCGTATAAAATTAAATATATGTGCCTATAGCAATTTCGTTTGTATCCAGTAATTGCAGTTTGAAATACAGCAACGTAAAAAATATGCATTGACACAACCTGGAAAAAAAAGATGTATTGACAGTGTTACGGGCTTTAAAAAAAAGTGTACGTAATATGAGTGCTATTATAAAAGTCCCATTTGATCACTGTCCGGAGTGTGTTAAAATATTGTAGGTATACATATTTGGGACAAGTTGAATAGTTTAATCGAGCGAGAAGGCGCAACGGTAATACGTTGAACTCGCATTCGGGAGGATCCGGGTTCGATCCCCAGTTCTGGCCATTCTGAATTCGGTTTTCCATAGATTTCTGAAATAGCTCTAGGCGAATTCTGGGATGGCTCCTTAACAAAGGCCATGGCCGACGCCTATCCAAGCTCCTGTCATTTTACCAACTTTTTTGTCATCGTCTCTATACCTAGCTGTCGACGAGACGTAAAGGCCACTTAACTTACCTTGAATAGTTTAGTTATAAAAGTTTACTTGACACACGCTGCAACGTAATTTAAGCACCAGGTAAATAATTAATTGTCTCAAACCAGACGCATCTAGGCTTGGCAACGTGAAAAGACAAAACAAAAGTGCTTCAATATAAAATAGCTACATTTACATAGGTTAATCGTGTCAGAGCTTTTTCTAAATTCTTCTCAACTGGTTGAAAACTCAGTTTAAAAAACAGTCACTTTGAAACTGGAATCGGGTAAAATAAAACAAGGAGCAAATAGACAATAAATGAAAATAAAATCAAAATGAAAACCCAAGTTAACATGCGACACAAACGATGAGACGAAACAAAACTCAATAGATATCAGACACAAAAAATAGATCGTTGTTTTTTCTGTTCGTGTCTGATTATCTACTATGTTTTTGTTTCGTCTCATCGTTGTGTCGCATGTTAACTTGGGTTTTCTTTTTTATATTTAATTTAATTATTTTCATTTGTTATCTGTTTGCTTCTTGTTTTATTTGACCCAATTCCATTATTTTGGAATTTTATGTTGTGTATGTAACCTGTTGACTAAAGCATACTCTACTTACGTGCGTTTTTTCCTATTGTTTTTAGTTTTCTTTGACAATTATTTACTTCGCGATGGAGTATGTCCAAGCAACTAAATCCAGTAACGTACATTATATCTGTATATTTACAAAAAGAACACACACTTCAAACTATGTCGCTATAGTATTAAAAATCCAGTACGTTCATTATAAACATTATTTTCTGGCCCCTCAAAACGCCCTAAAAAACATTTTTTTTTCAGACTGTCATATCTGAAAAATGAACAATCAGATTCGAAAAATATAACTATGGAAAAAAGCGTTAGACCTTGAACAACGTTGCCCATAAACAAACTAATGTGGTCACCGCTTAAAGTCCCTAAGATAGGGCTAGGAGTTTTTCGCCTGTTCAACGACCAATATGCTAGAATCCATTATCCTGTGTATACCGAAGCCTTACCATTTGTCCATTACCTGCTATTCATTCAGACAGCAGACAATGAACGAATATACAGGGCTTGAGTATGCATAGGACATTGGATTCTAATATGCAGGTAATTGAACTCACGAATTTTTCCTAGCCCTCCCCATAGGTAAAAGGATAGTAGTAAAGCACTTGCACGCCATCTGAGCAGCTTGCACGGTGAGGCGATAATACATTACATACGTGGGTTAGTGTCAGCCTTACCGCTCCTGACTCACTCTCACAAACGCATCCTATCTAAGGAGCCTCTGGCCGTGTGTCGCCTGGCAAGGTCGGTCATGCTGCCTCCGCCGTGGCTTCGCGCTCCACCGAACACAGCCCAATAAAACACGCTCAAAGAAAAAAAAATCCCCGACGCCGGCTCATGAATTAACTAATAGAGACTTGTTTATAGCCCCACCACCTGTCCCCCTAACCCCCCTCTAGCGGTGTTTGTAATCGGGAGTGGCGCAGTTAATTGATAGCTCGGGCGGCCGATGAAATATGCCCTGACCCGTAGGTAGCCGGGGCCCCCTGCCACTTGATCCACGACACGTCCAGCGGTACGGAGAGCTGTTAAGACCCCTTAATGCCGCTGCTCCCGATGCATTACTGCCGGCTATCTATCTCATTGCACAGCCGCTCTCATACACACACCTGCACGCAACAAATTTATCTAACACTTCACTGAAGACGAACCTGCACAGCGGGTCTCCGTATTACATTCCCTCGGCCCTGGATTATCCGGTAATAGTGATGTGGAGAAGATGCATAGCTCGTGTGTGGGCGCAAGTCCTCAGGAAACAAGTGAAGTCTCTTTTATTACGAGTAGTGACGTGTAAATTTAGGAAAATCCCCGAATAACAGGCCCTGAAATGAATTAACAAAGATCTGTTCAACAGAAAGGAGGAAAACAAGATCAAATAAAATAAAAAAATACTTCACACGAAAGAGCTAAATAAACTCAGCAAAGAGGAAGAAAATGAGTGACCACATTTCATAACCAGAGAAAGAAAAATGGTTAGAAAGTTAGAATCCAGTGTCCTATGCATCAACTAGCCCCGTCTATTAGTTCAGTGTATGCTGTTCCAGTGAATACTCACTGCTGCTAAATCAGATATGGACAAATGGCCGGGGTTTGGTATGCATAGGACAGTGCATTCTAGCATGTAGGTTACATAGTTCGTGATTATTCCCTTACCTTATTTACAACCAACGATGATATGACGAGATGGTAGGACAAGTGACTGGTTTTTAAGAGGACCTACATTTAGTTTATTAGGGTGTTTTTGACTATCACGCACTGAAGATCTCACAAGACTTGTGTGTAATAAACATTTACGTTGTCGACAGTTCAAGCAATGTACGTGGGCCTTAGTCTCGTCAACGGGGAGGTCATTAGAAACTATGACGTACAACTTGACACGATTATAGGAACAGGAAAAGGAATCGGCCATGGTCTTTGTTACAATCCATTCAAGCATTCGCCTAAAGCAATTGTGGGAATCCACTGAAGACCGAAATCAGGATGGCCTGACCACGGAATCGAACCCGGATCCTCCCGGATCTAGTCTAACGGGTTACAATTACGCCACGTCACTCGGTCAGAAATTCACGAATACATAATCTTGCTGTTTTCATGGTAATCGGACCTAACCGAGTTACTACCTTAGAAGTTATCTTAATTAAGTAAATAAAAAATACTGACATTTTAAAAGTCATACTGTATATTATTTTCAGTTTATTCGGTAAAAAAATGTATTCAAAAATTAAGACGTACTAAAAAATACGTATTTACTGGGGGCATGTCCGGTACTGGCACAGGAAAACACGAAACATAACTATAGATAATTTATGTTCGTTTTCGACAAAAATTTTATGGCTGCGGGAAGAGGGGGGAGACTATTTACAACTGGTAATATTGTTTGCAGCGAATCAAGTGAAGTTTTACATTTCAATGTAGTTTTTAACGCAGAATTTACATCATGTTAACAAGACAGTCAATTTATTTTTATGATTCAATTGATAACGTCTTTATGTTCCTAAAAAATTCGCAGTGTCATGTTCTCAACGCACGGGTGTAAGTAAATGGAACCGCGGAACTATTGCTACTTACATATGATTTAAAACTACATGAGTGAGTTTATGTTACGCTTTCGTAAGCTATGTTGACCATAATTAGGTTGTATACTTTAGCGACAGAAAACATTCCCATCAACTTAATGGATTGCGCAATGCCGAAATTCCTACGTAGGCTACATGATTCTTCATTATCGAAATTCTTATCACATGCTGTTGTGAAGTGTCACTGTGAACGCGATACAGTTTGTAAAGGGAATGGAGGTGGAGAATCACACCACACATCTCTTCAATGACGTAGTTGGGGTGGCGTGGTTTTCGTCGGAAGCGATAAGGTGTTGGCTGATATCGCTCCTGAGATACAGTCACTGGTCGGCCCGAACTCTGCGCCACCCCTAGTGACACAGCGCATGCCCGCGGATTGGCCCCTCCTACCGACCCACCCCCAGATAGGCCCCGCCCCCACACCCCTGCGCAGCGCCCTGACCCAAGGTCACGCTGCGAGCCTTACGCTAACTACAACCTGTGACAAGTATAGGTCATTCAGGCTAAATTGAGCATTTAACATTTAACATTTGAAAGAACGCTAGCTGTTGCATGCAACACAACATTAATAAGAGCGGCAATATTGTCTGTGTGGTTGGCAGCGAATAATCATGTGTAGTTCCCGGTAGTGTTCTATTTAAACACAAAATTACTGACAGATCATGTGAAATAGAACTCTCTATATTTAATATACAGAATGTCAGAAAAGTCTTTCCCTGATTGAAAAATTAATAATATCCGCTAGAAGTAAGTTAAATATGTGGAACTGGCGCTTAAGTGTTTAGATACTTTCCAAATATTTTTCCAACTGGAAAACACATTAGTAAACCTCCACATGAACATCCTTGATAGCTCGTAGCAAATCTAGTCGATATTCAGTTTCCGCCCACACATTAGCCAACATCACTGATAAAAAGAAGTCTAATGGGGTTATGTCAGGGGAGCGTGGAGGGCAGACCGTTGGTCCACAACGATCGATTCATCGTCCAGGAAAAGTATTAAGATAGGCACGGATCTCATTTATGGGACTATGTCAAGGATGAGGTCTACCTACCAGATCTTGCAACCCTGAGACAACTGATATCCAGACTCTTTGCATCGAACCCTCCAGTGAATATTTCTAATTCATTAGCAGGATTTATAAAAAAACAATAGCGTATTCCAGGGTCTTTTTTGTGATGTGAAAAATAAGCACTTAGGCTTACTAAGTTTACATTATCTGAAACAGCGAATCGTGTCTTTCCTGTCATAAAAGCTGTCATACAGCCGAGAAATTCACTGTAGGCCTAAAGTGTCCGGATGGGTTCGGATCCCCTATGCGGCATGAAATTCTCGCTCTTAACGCTACGACTGAATAAATAGCCAAATAGCAAGAACGCGCAATATTAATCAGCCAAAACGTATTAAATATATTTAATTCATTCTGATATTTTTGAACTATTCCTTCAACGGGGACAAGTTACAAACTAAAGAGGTAATTTTGGCCATTACACTATTTGCTGCATTTTCGCATGTCCAAAATACGTCTTTAGTTTGATTCGTTCTATATAACTTGTGTAACACCCCGAAAAAAACCAGCCTTTGACAAGGATCTAAAGTCTAATACACACTTGTTAGTTGAAAAATCTGTAAAAATAATTTTTAAAGCCACAAATAACGTGCAATTTTATGAATCATCGTTATAATAAAAAAGCATTTTCGATGATAATAATCAATGAAGCTCAGGGACAGACACTTAATAGCTGACGCACATTTAGAAGAAAAAAACAAGTGTCCTGGTAGAAAAATGACAAAATTAAAAATGTTGTGTACATAAAATAAAGCGATTTTATATCCTTTACACTAGCTCTTTTTTCTATTGTGACAAAACAATAATTAGGTAATTAAAGGACATACACAACACGCAGACGAAGTCGCTGGCAACAACTAGCATGTAAGTTTACACGTTTTTCTAAACAACTTGACGATAAAAAACCAATACTTTCAACACTGCTTGTGATGTTTCTTAAAAGGGACGTACCTGTGTAAATGAGAACTGAGCAAGCGGTCGACGGACGTACACTTTGAGCGACAGTTCTGGACGTGTTCTCGTCCAAGACACACTGAGGGGTGGAAACCAAGAGGTGACATTGACCGGGAGGAATATCTGAGAGTGTAGAAGATATAAAGATACAGAAATTACGAAAACACACTTCGATTTTCTCATAAAAATATAAGTTAAAGATACGACTTTTGATTTTACTTCAGAAAAGTTTTGCCGCTGGTGTAGGTGTATAATTCTTTGAGAAATTAGAATAAAGAAATAATCCTGAAGTGGTACTAGTTTATTAACTAGGGACGCTACTTAAGGCTCGGTTTCCATCGCCATATTAAATTATATTATTTTTGGCTTTTTTGTAATTCTAAGGAGCAAAATGTTTAATATGCCTCAAATTCTATTTACATTTCGCTACGTTGCAGACCTCGAGATTTAGCTGTTGATTTATAATTACGCCGCAATCTGTGTGGCAAATATTTTTACACTCACAATTTGCCCGACAAATTGCGACCTAACTATACATTACTAGCTCTATTGACGCGATTTTACTGTAGCACAAAGTAAATAGAATTTCCGGTACAGTCGCGATTTAACATTTTTCTTCTCAGAATTACAAAAATGCGAATAATAATACAATTCAATATGGCAAGTAAACTGAGCCTTAACCATGAAATGTCTATATAGTCGGGGGGAGGGCAGTATTTACGTATTTGTGTAAAGTATATTCGAGGATCGTGGGACGGAACAGCGACGGATGGGTTACAGAAGCAGAGAGAGCAGGCAGGGGACGAAGATTGTAGCCTCAAGTGGAAGGATGGAAGGAAGTGATGGAAGGGGGGACAGACAGAGGTATCGGAAAGGCGTTAGAAGGAGGCCGGTTGCGTCACCCGGAAGTTCTGCGCTGACGGTGCGGGGGTTGGCGATATGCCGGGCTAAGCTCAGGCTCGCCGTCACACACAGCCGCCGAGGGGGAAGATCCCCTAGTGGCCTTAGTGATGTACGGCTCCCGTACTTGAACTGCTGCCAGGGAGCAGTTCAGGGGGGGGGGGGTCGTCTTTGAGCACACTTTCCGCGTGCCAGCCGACTGTCTTCTTGCAAATAACGCCACTTCGAGCAAGAGAGTGGTCAGACTGCACGCCACGGGTTGGTTCCCGTTCACTTCATTACCGCCAGCTCTGAGTCCCTGGTGAGGATGCATATTTTGTCCTAAACGACATGAACCCTGCATCAATGTAACAATGCTCCAGAGTTAATACGTTACTGCGGCACAATGCTACTAACGTCGTTGTAATGTCTATGTCTGAAGGTAAGAATATCGCATTCACCCGAGGTTCTTAACAGAAGGCGTGTGAGCTATACACATTTACGGGATATATGGTCAACGTCTGTACACTCCTGTGAACGCTCCACCGTATACCAATGACTATGAAATATCTACTGGCTACTTGTTCTGTTGTGACCAGTCCGTAACAAGCGGCACCTACATACCAGCGTGTCAGTGGCTGTAGCGTCAACTAGCGCACAACCATATACAGATCTCTGCAACTTGTGCCCTCCCTGGCATCAACATATGATTACAGACCTGGAAAAGTCGCGTTTTCTTTTATGCGCAAGCTAGAATTCCAGCAACTGTAGGTCTGTATCACTTTCACAATTGACCGTTGACTTACTCGACACTTCATGTAAGTAGCAGAGCCAATAATAAAACTGTAGCTAAACACAGGCCCATTTCACTGTGTCAGCGATCAGCTATTACACAACTGCTATCTACACGATTTCACGTATATTCTTGGAGGCTAGCTTACAGGTCATTGAAACCGCGATTTTTTCAGGTCTCTACCTATGATCCACCACTGATGCTACAACATGTTAGGAAGATAATATAATTTCTTACGTGCAAGTTTGGTATGGGACAGTTTCTGTTATTACCAGCGCTGGTATCTGTAAGGTCACTATTCCGTGCTGGCATATGACATTGGGTGCACAGCCGAACATTACTATCGCAACTAAAGACGAAAATTTATCCCTTGCCTAACTAACATGTAGTGGACGGTGACATGCTTCAGTAAGCTAACTGCCAGTTGTAAGATAACAGCAAAACACGATAAAACTTCTTCAGATTTCAAACAGTCTTTCACAAAATATTTTATTTCTATAAAGCCAATATTTATTTATAACAACAGGATATAGGAATAAAGTATTTTTGTAGAACTGGTTCAAAGCTGAAGAATATTTTATACACGTGTTATAAATAGAGCCACGATTTTATGGCGAAAGGATTTTTGCAACATTTGGTTTCGATGAGTCATGTGCACACCTGCAGCTCTGCTACATCGTCTGTTGTTGGATTATTTTACTCTCACTGGCCTTGGCAAATTATAGACGTACAGACTCACAATAATCTTATTATGATTGGTGCAGTCAAATGAGAAACGTGTCTGAACAAAGACACGCTGCCAATAACCTTGAAACAGAGTTACCGATGTGCGCGTGAGACACTGAAACAAAGTGGGGCAAAAATCTTTTCGCGATAAAATCGTGGCCCTAGTTATAAATGGCAAATATTCTAGTGATGCATAGAATCATATAATTAAAAACCAACCTTAGTGTGGTCTCTTAGAAGGAACCTTCGCCACGTAGCTGGACTTGAGCATTAACCGACTGGAATGTTCTAAACAAAGTCATGGTTTCGCATAAGCGTGACCTCGAGTGAGGAGTTGGGGTGACGCGCGCCTCCAACTATTAAACGAAAAATTTGTTCGTCTCAACGTTCTGATGTATACAGACATTAATCTTTATGTTTGTGTTGTATATAGAATTATTAACTTTCTGATGTCAATACTTTTCAAAGCAATTTTATTTTGAATGAAGGAAATGTGCACCCCCCCTTTTTCCCAAAAAAAAAAAAAAAACATCCAAAAATAGAAATTCAGTCACGCTACGTCTTGCGGTATTCCATTCATCCCCCTCCTAAACACTCTAACAAATAAAATAGACTTAAAGTCCTTCTACAACGTTGCCTCGTATAAAGCATTGCAACAAATATCAGAATAGGTAGCACTGCAATGGCTTAGCACATAGTACTTTTTATACTATTCAGACTGTTACATCTCGTGCGTTTTATGAAAACCTACCAGTTTGGTTGAAGTGTGGTAAATAAGCGGAGTTTTTTCACTTTGGAAACCTGATAACTTATAACGTCTGAATGTAAGAAATGACTGTATTTCCATGTTCTACTCTTTTACAAAACAAGACCTGATAATCTCTGAAATATAAGGTATTTTATGGGACCTGTTAATTTTAACACTTGGATTTAACATTTTTCTTATGGAAAATTATGATTGTGCAATGTTGTTCTACATTTTAGCTAAATAAATATGCACACTTTTGCCGCTGTTAATAAAATTCGTACCCGTTATGGACAAGTAGTACTAGCTTTACAAGAATATCATAAACTGCGCAACTTGTAGTGAAAACGTGATTATAAATATAGCTATCACACAAAAAGACACTGGCCCAAGACCTCTTTGAGAACTCCCTTCCTCACCGTAACTTGAAGCATGCCACATAGACGCGAATTGGCGCTACCGCAACATTCAGATTCCTGGAACATCAGACGTGTTAGTTCACGTTTTAGTATACCTCTATTTCATTCGGGAGGACGTGGGTTCGATTCCAGTGGGCTCCAGCTGCAATGAAACAAGTTCTACCGTGACTGCTGCAGTTGGTTCATGGACATTTAAATACTTCTCATGTGTAGTATTGTATAAAAAAATTCTGAATCGTATATAAAGTTGGAGCACTGGATTGAAAAAGCAGTGCATATATTTAAAAATGACTGAATCAGACAGCAGCAACTAAAATTAGACTCTTTCTTGCTTCGTACACATTAACAACAATATCCGACGTAACTGAAACACTTGAATTGATTCACATGGCAGTGCCTCTTGGTCAGCATTTGCATGCCAACTTTTAGATAACCGTTTATAGTGTGCACAGGGTCGGAGGATTACGTGGTAGATTTTAAGAATGTAACTAGCGCTCCTTTTGAATGCGTTCAAAAATAGGCCGTCTGTACACTTACTTACTATTTTGTAAAATGAAATTCGTTCTCAAAAGTACATTTTAATATATGATAACATAACTGTATTGCAGAGAAGAGACCGATGACGTCATGAACATTCAAGACAGCATAGAAAGAATAAAAACTGTATCGTGCACTGTCAATTATTTTAATTTATTCAAATAATGAGTGTAAATGTAATATTTGTTTGCATTGATGTTTATTTTGTAATAAATAATATTGTTTGTTATTTAACAGACATGGTAAATTTTAAGAGTTTTAACTAATATTTATTTCGTGTAAGATATATACTGTTTAAAACAAATCCAGTATCTATTCAAATTAAATTTTTCATTAAATATCATTAAGTGAATTGGTTGCCAGGAATTGCTGTAATAATGACTGTGATTAAGTATATGAGTTGTTCGGTTCCTATTCAGGTATACGGTGAGTGAAGCAATTATGGGTTGCATAAGTGAAATTCCAGCTGTCTCACAGTGCTAAAACATCTTCCTACCTCCCATACTTCACACACCACTTCTCACAATTCCACATATATCATATCGTGTCAATATAGATAGGAGAGTGAACCCCAGGGCAGGGTATCGCACTCCAAGAAGCAGACATTCAACCTGGAACTCGGAACCCGTAGACGTCCACCGCTACACGATGGTCCTAAAACGAATCAAGTCTTACAACAGGAATACCCCGAGAAAACCAACCGCCGAACGACAACGTCCATCACGTTTCCCATACGTAAAAAATTCATTCCGTCGGGAATCGAAGTTATCTGATCACTACACCACCGCAGATCTTCAAGACAGCGTATGAAAAACACTATTTATATTGCCTTGACCAATAGAAGACTAATGCACTTTGCCGGCTTTTAAATAACCAAATATCTTACGCAACAACAGTTGTTTATTTCTGGACGTCAATCACTTGGCCTTGCCAATGACAATGAAACCATTTCACAGTTAGAGTTCAAAGTTTTCGACTGCAGACCCTGAAATTAAACAAAATAACCACTCAGAAAGGCAATAGTGTCATTAAACTAAATTCACTCACAGATAACACGACTGGTTTCTTAAAACCATCCTTACACTCGTTATGTTCTATTCAGAACTCACCATTCCACGAAACTCGACTGTACAAACTTGAATCCATTCCTATGTACCAAAATATTTTAAGCTTTACAGACGGGCGCATATTCATATATCTTTCTTTGCTATAGCCTATCAGAATAAACGTAGGGTGTTAAAACAACCAATAAAAAGTCAGTTTCGTGGACTGGTGAGTTTTGAATAGGTAATATGAGTGTAAGGATGTTGGTCAAGGCAATATAAATACACACTTCATAAGATATGGATGGATTTCAAGTGTTAATTGCATTCCACATATCTTCCACGGTGAAAAATTTTCTACTTGTTTGAACAACAAAATTACTTATTTTCTTTACAAGTTAGAAAGCAAATCATAATAATAGTTTAATACGACAACCGGTTAATCTTGTATGATGTTTAGCCACGTCGGAATTTGACAAAAAAAAAGTGATTTTTACTTTGAATATGAAATCTCACGCCGCCGTCGTAACTCGACTGGATAACCTCATTCTAATCCTGTTAATATCCGGTCCGAGTTTGTCCAGGATGACTTTCAATCTAGATTATTCAGACCACTCCAAGCTCACTTCAGAGAGATTTAACTGCAAACATGGGGAAATTAACATGGGCACATTCCTTGCGGTGGGTGTTTAAGACGATGGTGTGCAGGTCCGCTCCAGCATCTACAGGTTCCGAGTTTCATTCTGCCCTGGGGTGCGTGAGTTAGTTAAGAACTCAGACTAGATCATATCAGTCCGAAGAATCTAGCAGAAAACGTTAAGAACTCCTGTGCAAAAGCTTGCTGATTCTAGCTGGGTTCTGAAGCGAAGGAACGTTACAAGAAATACTAACACGAGAATAAAGTTTCATCGTCCATAAGGTTCATTAAAGGCTGCATGCTCCCGCATCAACGATTAATATTTCGTACGGGCTTCTTTTGAAGCCTTGGTAGCTTGTCATCTCGATTCCAAATTGTAAGTTACGGAGCAAATTAATTTCCCGCAATGCAAACGAAAGACGAAGCGTACGTTACTCGTGATTCCTCTTATCGAACCGTAAATCCACAAGTTGATGAAATACTTCTTCCATGAGCCAAGAAGTCCGAGCAGCGGGATGTCCGCTTTCTAGCAGTCAATCTAGAGCACCTTGATTCAAGCCCAAGCTCCCGGCGAGCAGAGAAAGTTCCTTGTGGTCGAGGTTGATCGCCTAAGGTCATGTGTACCGTACCAGAACAACGTCCTGCATTTATAGATTCATTCACTCACAGAGGATGGCAATTGTCGGTCATAAACCAGCCATTACAATCAGTCGATCCCAGCTTTCACCAAGCACAGTTTCCCTACCATATAATCAGCATCGGTAGCTTATTCACGTTTCTCATTGTGTACAAAACTCTTATCAAGCTGCGTACAGTTATTGACGTATTCTTACAGGAAAATAATTATTGGCCTTTAGAGGGCGTGGTACATAATTCAACGCTAAAAGTATTAATCTATAACTGTAGGTTTCGTGAAGCCAGTTTGCGAAAATAAAACAATAGCAATCGTAGACAATAGGTTTAGCCAACGTTTTAAACAAAATTGTTTTCAGTGTTTCGAACTTCTGAGGCACAATCTCTGACGCCGGAACCTCGTGCATTTAACTGCGGCGCAAGAGATCACGCGTAACGAATTTGTAATTCTGGATAAATATTTACTCGTAAAGTTGACAAACACCATTCTCTAGGATTGTCATTGAGTATTTTATCTATATTGGCTTCGAAAAAAGCGTAGGAATCAATCGATGTTTTCAGCGCTTATTTATGTACCACGCACCTTTGAAGACGGTCGCCTGGGTGAACACATATTGCACATTCGAGGCCTAGAAGTGCGGAAGCTTTAAGGACGAGACAGCACGCGCATCGCCTCTGTCTCTAGCCTCTAAAGTCTCTAGGCGCAAGAGCCACATCTGGCGCGCTGTCTTCTCGCCGACAATGCGCCTGTGTGAGACTTTCAGCAGTGTCCCTATTATTTAATGACGTATTATTATATAAACAAAGGTGTATTACACACACCAATACAATTTAAATGATTCTGCGCTGAATTGACATACCTAAAAAATACCGCAAAAACTCTCATTTTCGCTTTACTAAGTAGTAGTGAACTTGAAATGGGTACACACACGTGTAACGTTCTTTATATGATATTCCCAAGCAGACATCACTCATGTGCGATTAGCAGTTCTCGAATAATCTACTAACGACTGAAGCTCTACACACTGTTCGGCAGCCTGGCCAGACGGCCACCTTAATGTACTAATGTATATCGTTTACTAACTTTGTACGCCTCCTATATTATCATATTTCGGTACTTTGTAATACCTAGTCCCTATCCTCTTAAAAGTGTCAGTTATTAGCAACAGTATTGCTCTCAGAACAATACTGGAAAATTTAAATAATTGTTTTGTTCCTTTTCTCACTGCAAAAAGTAGTGAATTAAAAAAAACTAACCTTTAATATCTAAAAACAAAAAAAAATCATTAAAATGTAGATTGGTTCATACAAATCAATTCAGTAAATATAATACGTTACAATGCCATTCTCCTTGAGGAGGAAGTAATGTCGCCATTTTGAAATTGAGTTATTTTCATCATAATTCTTATTTTAGTTTCATTACTAGAAATTTAACTTCGTTAGAGGATGCACTAACAATTGCATCCCAATTCTATTTCAGCATCTGAAACCTTCTAAATTAATTAATAAATTTTCTATTGGGGAAGTTTCTACAGGCTACAATAACAAAAGCATTTCATCAATACTAACTTGAAATAAACCACAGATTCTTACTCACGTAGCCAGGATTCTAATAATGAGATTCATTCAAATACATGTTACTTGTAACAATTAATAAATTTGAGCTGGCAGCTGACCTTCCCCTTTAATTTTGGTTCCTGATGTACTTGTAGTTTTCTCGAATTTAGTTTTAAGTTTTTAATGTATTTTTTGTTCACGTTTGTCTACCAAAAAGAACAAAACCACACTGTCAGTAGATAATACAACTCACGTGATCAAAGTTCGTGGTTTGCTACCTAGGAAAGCAATCTGTGTGTATTTGTAGTGCTATTTTTAGACCAACGTTAGCTGTAGAACAGTAAAATGTCATGGTTCGCTGCGTGGGTAAGCAATGTGTTTGGCAGTGCGTGTTTGTGTGTTCTATTCTTAGACCTACGAGAATGTTACAGTAGTAAAATGGCCGCCCACCAATTAACGCGGCTGAATAAAAAACAAAAAGGCGTGGAAAGTAATGGCAAGCAGGCCAACGGTTGCATTCCAAACAGCAGAACTTGGGATTTCCTTGTTCATCGAACCATCTGCAGCTGTGTGGATGTCTACTGCTGTAGGCCAATAAAGTCTGGCTGCTGGTTGATTTATAGCCGCCAGTTTATCGCGGCAGCGCATACTAATATACAAACTAATCGTATATTTTTTTAAAAGAGGACTTAACGCATCGTTGACAGCCAAATCATTCGACACGGTACACACAACTTCTCATAAAAACATGTATACTGGGAAGGGAATTGGTCTTTCGCGTTGTTGAGGAAAAAACCCAGCATTCGTCTGCTTGTAGCTATTTAGGAAACCACGGGAAACAGAAATCAAGATAACCACAGCCTGGAGTCGAACCCGTGTCCTTCGAAATACGAGTCCAGTTTGTTACCGTTGCGCCACCTCGCTCAGTGTAAAATCTTGAAGATAAAAACTCCTCGCCAAGATGAATTTTGTTTTAACAAAAACAATTTTTGTGAAGTCTGAACAATTATAAATGGGCTTCATCCCCAAAAAAAAAGTGTTCGTTTAACGCCATTCGTAGCACGAAATGGTCACCACCCCTGAAGAGTAACTAACTTAAGCTCTGGGAAATTTCCAAAAAACTAAATAACATTTTTAAAATGACAGAAGTCTAGTTTTAACCGCGTGTTATTTTCGTTGATAAACAAACTGTGAATAAGTTTATATGTTTCGCGTTCATGAGTCAGGTGCATAAGCCTCTTAAGCCTCTTGTATCTTCTAGGAAAATAATGACTGAACTGAAACAACAATTCGTAAAGAATGTTGTACATAATGTATATCGTCAGTTAAGATTTGATATCTCGTATCAGGTTACAAACAAAAAAATCTAGATATTTCGTAAAATCAGATATAATGTAAGCAGTACGGTAATTTGTTTCTTTGTTTAAAATTACTATTTTGAACTGCTAAAGCCTCTTTCAAATGTTTTACAGCAGCTGTGAATTTTTCATCGCACCTGTAAAGTCATAAAAATGCTGATACAAGGTCTCCATTCTTAAACAGCGATATTCATGTTTGTATGCCTTAGTTTTTTTTTCGTCACAGTTCAATGGATGGGGAATCAATTAGTTTACGAATCCAGAAAAGAAATAAGAATTCGTATCAACTTTCCGTAGGCTATGTTGTTTGAGAGAGAATTGGGAAACTATGAAGGTATAGTAATAGGTAGACATTTTGTCTACGTGTTGTAGTAAAGTGAAATGACGAGATTTTGTTCAGCAGGTGTTGGTGATAAGTGACATGATGTGAGTAAGGAGCAACACCGGAATGAAGGAATGGGGTAAACGGAAGATCCCCGAGAAAACGCGCCGACTAGCGGCGGCGTCGTCCGGCACGATACCCACGTGCGAAAATCCGGCGGCCGACCCCGCCGGGAATCGAACGCGTGTGGTGAAGCAATGGAGTCCCTGCTTTGAAATTAGCGTTGGCTGGAATACGATCGCGGACGGATTGTGGGTAGGCATTGTAGTCGTAGTGTGATGGTAACACGTGCATGCCACGTGGCAGAAGTATACACATGCGGGCGCGTGGCTACTCCAGCGTGACGGTGGCTGACTGACCTTGGAGGGCCACTACTTGTCTAGACCGCCACAGTTCCTCGACCTCCAGACATTCCCGCACAGCTGTCACCCTACTCTACAGGAATACTGTTCCTGTAACGCCAGGCTAAGTGTACTGATGTAAACCGCGCTTCTGTCAACTCTACCTAACTCAGTGGAAGGTTAAGGCCTTGTTACGGAGTTTTGCAGTGATTTCGAAAATATTTTTTTATTGCTACCTAATACTCATATCAAAATTTCGCTGCACTGTTTTGACACTTATATGTTATAATTTGTAGTTGAATTTTTTTTGTAGAATTATACTGAACGGTTTTTTTTTATATTTCACTACCCAAAGTACCACGTTTTTCGTCGTGAAAATAAGCAAAAATGAAGGAAATTATTATTTTTTTGCTGGCGAATGGTACATTATTTTGAAAAAACGCGTCCACAGTATTGTTCATCGTGTGATTGCACATTGACTCAAATTTTTTTTCAAAACTTTTGGTTAAAAAATATTTCCGTTATTGGCACCAGACTGAAAAAACCTCGGGAACAAGCCCTTAAGGCCAAGCTCTCATGTTTACAATTTTTTTTAAAGCGATATTGATTTTCTACGTCTAAACGAAAGCAAATATTAAACATATGTCCGGCAGTTTTGTTTGAAATCGTTTTGACCATGTTGACTGATCTTTTTCAAGGCAGTAAATACTATGGTTTTAGCTAATTATGTAATTAACGAAATTCTGGTTAATTGACATTTTTGTCGAAACCGTGTAATTTCTTACTCTTAAAAAAATTAGATATCTCGACAAAAAACAATTTTAAACAAAACTGCCACACGGATTAAGATGCCTGCTCCCTTTTAAGTAAAAAAAAAAAAAAAAACAATCGCAAAAACAGTACAAACAAAAGAGCGTGGTCTTAATTCGACTACAGGTTAGGAAAATCAATGTTATTAGATTGGCAAGGGAAAAATTCTGCCGCTAGTTTCGCTACGAACATTGCCGAGGATTTACGAATATTTCCACGTGGTTGTTGTTCCACGAGTCAGGTTCCAACTTCCGCGGACGCCATTTTAAAGGATTTGATTGCAAGTTTGTAAAATTTTGCGTTTGTGGCAATTTTTCGAAATTAGGACGCAGGCAGAACCAGATGGCTACGTTTTTGTCATGTACTTTTCGTTGGTGCTTCCTAGCAAGGTGAAGTACTTTCAGAATTGTATTGGTGATCGCCCTCTTAGTAAGGTATCTTAGCACACGTGCTATTATTTGCTTGCTCCTAAGGTAATACTTGTACCAGACATGAATTATTAATGATTGAGTAGGTATTATTTGTGTGTATAACATAGTGTGGGTGTAGCGTGATGCCAATAGTGATTACTGCCAGGTTTTCCAGTTCGTAAGTAAAATGTAACTTTTGGTATAGTATGTAGGTTTCCATGACGTCGCTTTCGTGAATCATCGGTACCGATCTCGGCAAAGTTCGTAGCCTCCTTTCCGACACCAACGTAAATGTCATTGGCAGTAGAGTTTTTCCCTAACCAAACGTGCCAATAAAAAATATTTTATCTTCATAACCTGTAGTAGAATTAATCATGTTCGACGTCTTCCTTTGGCCGACAAAGCCATGGCTAGAGATGATGGTATATCGCGAAAATTGTTTGTGACAACATACCCTTGAAAACCCTGTAGTTTTTTGCGACATGTATGATTGGGCGTTATACGTCTGACACAATGCAGCTGTTTACAGACCAATAATAGGTATCGAATATTACAATATGAGCGGGATTCTTATTGGCTTAGTCAAATAGGGCAACAGCTCTACACACAAGCGAAAGCCATAGTAATCTTTACGTAAGCTGGACGTACGTTGAAATCAATGGCGAAGATTGGACGTGTTCCAAGGCAAGCACTATGAGATCTGACTATACACCTTGCTCACGTGGCATTTGTGTTGTCGAGACATCGGTGTATTACTGGAGAATTGGTTCCTCGCTATTGGCTGTGCAGCGTACCTGCTCCTACCAGTCAAATGGTTCCACAGACAACCGAGAGTTCTGTATAGTCACTGCTAATCGCCGCTTACCCTAGAACAATTCATGCTTCGCCACTGGTTGAAACCCAGCAAACAGTCAAGTTTTCCTGCGATTAACCATCATCTCTAGCCATGGCAGACGAAATAGTAATGCAGACGTGAAATGACGTGGTGGCTCATTTGTACGGGCGAACTTTGCCGCTTATTGGCTGCCCGAGGCTGTTGATATCAGCCCCGTGTCTGTTTGACTCCTGCATGTTACGGTAAGTTTCCTACTGGCCTGGCTTCCGGCTAGTAGGGCAGCCTACTTACTGTGTTTGGCGATAAGCGTTCCCGACATGTTGCACGCCAGCGAAGCCATTTTGCTGGCAACCGTTACTGAGTTTGCTATCCTACCAACTTAAATATGATATGGTCTGACGTAGATCAGCAAGTGGCTGTAACGTGTAACTAGAGACGCGCAAAGTAACGTTATTTTCTGCCATCAAGTTGCCTTAAGTTCGTTCGACGTCTCACTTTGGCCGGCAATGTCGTGGCCTGCCGCGGAGACGCTTCTACCCCATAATTAGATACTTGAAAAATTCGTGTTTTCTTTTGGGCATAAGCTAGAATTCAAACAACTGTATGCTCATTTCACTCTCCCAATTGTGGCTGACGTATCTGACACCTTCTGGAGAGCGCTAAGACAAATAGCAAAGAAGCAACTGAATGCAGACTCAATGTGGTATCACTGTATCAGGGAGCAGTCAATGTCTGCCTAAATAAACAGGTATTCTTGAAGGCTATCCTACATGTCAACGAACGCACGAATTTCTCCGGTCTCTACCCATAATTAAACGTTCCACGATAGATAGAGACATGCAAAATTCGCGTTATGTTCTGACAGTTGACTAGACTCCAAGCAACTATAGGCTCGTTCGACGTCTCCTGCTAGTCGGTATTGTCGTGACTTGCCGCGGAGAATGCTTACACGGTAGAGAGGCCAATCTCTGTAAAGACATAACACATGCAGATGACAACACATAAACGTTCGTGGCCTATTGAATCGCAGATTATTCTCTGTTATGCATAGGAAAGAGAAGTTTACTCTGCTACCAAATGATAACGCGAATTTTGCATGTCTCTAACGATAGAGTGACTTGACTACCATATGCAAACTGTCACCCACGTAAACAACCCAGAGAGTCTAGTAGCCAACGAACTCACAGATTGTGCTCGGGTATATACAAGACAGTGAAGTCTAGACTATGTCAAACAAAACCGGGAATGTTCAATGTCTCTACACATACAACTATGGAATGTCGAGCCAGCTTGTTTCAATGCCTTCTGTGCACATCCACAGCTCTACCGGCTTCATGGTTATTGGCAGCGTGTCTTTGTGTACAGACATATGACTGCGCCAACCAGAACAAGGTTACCACACGTCAGTGGGAGTGACCTCGGAAAACCACTGGAAAACAAAACCAGGAGGGCCCGAACCTGGATTCAAATCCAGACCTCCCCGACGAGTGCTTCGCCAACACTCGTCACCTCTTTCGTTAACAATAATCATTTCCGTTTAATAAATGAAAGATATAGCGAATAACCGGCAATGTTTCCTTATAGGAACATTAAATTGTACTATTAGGTGCGTATTATAGGGTGAAATCGGTACTGGAAGTTATTTAGTGTTTATTATTAGTTGAGATAGGATTTTTTTTCCTAAAATTTAAATTAGCTTTATTATTTCATACCTACTCTTTAATTTTTCTAACACAATGTACCTAATTAAAGGTAAAGTAATTAGCTACATCCATATTGAAATACTTTCATCTAAATCTTGCCAAATTTTTAATTAGGAAGGAATTACGAAAAGTCATCAAAATAATTGACACGGGCTCTTAAGAGTGTAAGAACGTTTTAACGTATACTACAAATTAAATTTACTACCATACTTGACCATTTAACGTGCACGCAGAGAATAACAACTTGTCAGATATTATCGAACGTCCTGTTTTAGCACAAATTAAAAATGTGTAACACAACATATTAATGACTTTAACTTGGAGAAACAAACTGAAATTACGATAAAATATTCTCATTTCAATGGACTTCAAAGAAAGTACATAAAATTTAAATCAAAGTAAAACACGGCGTGCATGTTCTTACGTAAACTTACGAAAATTGTCACGCGGAAAAGAAACGAAGATGCGAGCGAGGGGAGCGTGATTTACAAAATAACACGATTCAACTCAGTTATTAGAAACATGTTTTGAATACCTCAGATATGTCTTCCGACACTGATAGCTCACAGACAGTAACAACCATGCAGAAAACTATTGTATATTACTTTATTTGTAGATCCTCTAATGATAGCCTACTTAATCACAACGATTTCTACATAGAAAATCAAAGTCAGATACCAATAAAAGTTTCTTATAGTCTACAGCATATATAGAAATTAACTATTCTTACGAACGTAATTAAATTGTCTATTTTTAACACACCTCCAATTACAAGAACCAGTAAAATATTTAGTTGTCTCTGCTAAATTACTGTGGTCACATAAGGAATTGTCTTTACAAAAAATTATGTGGCAGGCAATAATGTCCTTTGAAATTTTTCTTTTGAATGTACAAAAACGAGATTTTTTAAAATTTAATTACATACAGTCGGTATATGTATTTTGAAGGTACAAAACAGGCAGTCGTAAACTTTGAACATGTTTTCTTTTGTGAACTATACGAAAATGAGATCGAAACAGAATCCTCGTCGGAGCAGGTTTTCTGCGGGTGCTGCTGACTACAACTATCGCTAATTATTCCTCAGTTTTTTGCTTGGCATATTCAGATAACAAACATGACGCCTACAAATAACCTTTCGAAAGCAAGACACCACGTGATCCGAACGACAAACACGTGAGGAAAACTTTCTCTGATTGCCGCGGCTGTTGTCGGCCTGACCGCAAGAACTCATTACATAGCGTGGAATGCTGACCTTGACTTCAAACACAGGCAACTATGTTCTCGAAATAAACACGACACCAGCTCTTTATTCTGACTGACGTATAGCCTGCGAGATCAATGAACAAACAATACTAAATGTTTTCACGCATTCGTTCAAGAATAAGTCTGCCGTATACAAACCCATTTAATTTTGCCAACCAACATTGCATATGCTTGTTTGTTTACACTTCTAAACTCGTAATCTTTGGATTCTTGAGAACATACTCCAATATTGAATTTTCAGAAGTTGTTCGTAAGCTGTGCTTTTCTGTGCAGTGTCTCGCCAGTATTTACTGAGAGCAGTTCGATGCCCATTTCAAAAGGAAAACAACTAAAAATGTCCAGTTTTGAGTAAAATGCACATAGAGAAATTTCCGTTTTGCCGAAAAATCTGTTGACATGTTTGGAGGTGTTAATTTGAAGCACAAGTACTGAAGCAACTGTTTAAGGTGTTTAAAATGATTATAGTCTCCCTTTGCTGAAATTACCACACTTTAAATTAAAAGAAATACAATTTCTAGAACTTTACTGGATATTAGAATAAAGAGCCACGTTATTAAAACCAGGGAAATTACGGGTTTTTATTCTTTTCAACTGGGAAGAGTGCATGCACTTCTCCTTATGAGTCGATGAACCAAATTCAAAAATGAATTTTTTTTATTTGTGTCCCATTTGAACTGGGTTATCGAGGTGTTCCAACTCAACTTGTTGCATCACATGAAGTGTGTCAATTTCCGGCATAAGTATTGAGTGCAGAAAAGCAGGCGAGGAAGGGACAATATTTTCTTCACTTAGGCCTATCAGCTAGCACACACATCTATCCCAAGCAGAAACTTGTCACTTCTTCAGTTCCTGCGTCATTTGCGATAGTGTCGGTAAAGGTCGAAATCAGTTTTTGACCTTTTGCGGCTTAGAAAATAAATGAACAGTAGCAGAGCTGTCGGGATTATGAAGATGATTTTTTTTTTTTTTGCGAATCAAATAAAAAAACCCGTAATGAGATTATTTTTGGATAAAAGTTTAATCGAATGAATTTTCTCTTTCCTTAGTTTAACTATTAACTATCTCACACTATGTTAAGCATAAAGCAGCAGAAATTCTCCCTTGGCAAATTTGTCTGCGTGATTTCGGTTATCGTCCTAACGCACACACAGATACAGCTATTAGTATTAGAAGGGAAACGACTTTAAAAAGTACTAATAATAGTAGCGACTTGTACGTATCTACATCCAAACCCGGGTTCACTATTCTTACTGGTTGTAATGTTCAGATATTGCTCAGTGAGAAGTTACACAAATTACATACCACTTTGATTGGTGTAAAGGACTCTTTTGCGCTATATATATTATCATAGGCGCTTTCAGGTCAACCCTATCGTGCCATCAGTCTCCCTTTGATCCTCCGGACTTCATTATTTGTTGATATACGATGCGTGCCACTGGACTACAATTGTGGTCGACGCCTGGAAGCTCGTGGGCTATACTCTACTATTATTCGCCCAACACTCTCCTCCAGTGTTGCATCCCATGACACCACAGTTAATTTCTACAAAGTTACATACACTGAGAAGCTTAACTACCTATTTAGCACGTCCTTCTTACATACAAGCTACGCTGATAGTGTGGTAAATGAGTTTATTTACCCAGGTTACAACTTCCGGAAAGTGATAAGAAAGACTTATGGTTTAATGCAGAGAGAAACATTAGTTAGGCCTACATAGGCCTATTAAATCCAGTATTTTAAGTTCCAACGATAGTTTGCAAGATATCCTATACGACATATGCATACATTACGGAAAAAAAATTTCGTAAGTGTTAATTACTAAGATTTATTTGTTAATTCTTTGGTAGAGCATACCTCGCAACTCGCACACAGCCATGCAGTACAGGTAAAGTTTAACAATTCACTAAAAAATTCCACGCGTTTTGTGGAGTTCCACAAATTTCGGCAACACTGCTCGACTGAATGCCCTTAAGCGTAAGACGCCCAACTGGCGCCCAACTTCTCTTATCACTTCAGGTAAAGTTAATTCCACTGCAGGTAAGAAGGACCAGTGCTAAAAGTTTGGAACAGGGAAAATTTCTGCCGCTTGAGCGCTGGTATCGGTGATGGGTGCAAACTGACCAATCACAGAACTTTCCTGAATTTTAACTTACATTAAGTTGATCATTTCAAACGCGAAATTTGTTCCTTTTTTACTTTAAAATAAAATTAAACGACTCCTGTCATCCCCAAGCCTATTTAAATTTAATTTTAAAACTGTTTCTGGTCCCTTAGCGACAACAGCGAAACTGGCGGCAGAAATTTTCCCATAAGAAAACACATTTTCTTTCCAACCTGTGAGAGATTTTGATCAGCGCTTAACATCGAAGTCTTCAGCACTGGTAAGGGGTGACATGTGAGTATGGAGCAGCGCCGAAGTGAAAAGGCAGGTGAAACGGGAGATCCCCGAGAAAACCCGCCGACCAGCGGCATCGTCCGGCACGATTTACACGTGCGAAAATCCGGGAACCGACCCCGCAGGGAATCGAACCCGGATCGCCTTGGTGGGAGGCGAGAGGACCTCTCGACCACAGCAGCCCCCATAGGCCTACGTCAGGTTAAGGTTAGAAATATCAGGATTTACACTTTGTCAAGGGGATAATTTTTGCCGCTTGAGCACTGTTAACGGTGAAGGGTTGTAAACTGACCAATCACAGAACTTTCCTGAATTTTAAGTTACATTAAGTTGATTATTTAAAACGCGAAATTTGTTTCTTGCCACTATAAAATAAAATTAAACTACTTCTGTCAGTTCCAAGTCTATGTCAGTTTAATTTTAAAACAGTTTCATATTTTCCTAGTCTCTTAGCGACAACAGCGAACCTGTCGGCAGAAATGTTCTCATAAGAAAACACATTTTGTTTACAAGGTTTAGTATAATTAACCTTAGTTGAAGGGGGTCGCCGTACCTGGTATTTCCGCCGACAGACGTCTCCTTGGCCGTGACGCCGTTGAAGCGCACCCTGGTCTCCAGCTCGCCGTCGGCCAGCACATCCGTGGCGATGTAGTTGCAGAGAGACGGCGCGGCGCCCACGAGGCATGCGACCACAAGCGCGCAGAGCAACATCTTCCTCGACAAGAACACAGATCACTGGAGCGCGCACCGCCAGCAACTGCAGCCACGGCTGTACTGAGTGCCGCGTCCCGCCTCGCGCGCCGCTACTTCTAGTAGGCCACGCCTCCTGGCGCCTGGTGGTGTGACCGCGCAGCGCCGCGCTCATTGGCCGCCGTGTTTACACCGCGCCTGGATCGCGGAACTGACGCGGACCTTCTCAACCCGGTTATTTTCTGCCAGGCGCCGCGGCGACTCGCTCACCTGACGCGGGCGTCTGTTGGTCGTGCCATCCCTCCACCCACCCCCCACCTGTTGACACCACAATCTACCTCCGAGGCGTGTTTGACGCAACACTACTGCCACTGCCACCTGTCCCACCACTTGAACACATTCCTTCCTTTCTTCCCTCATACTCTACCCATAAATCGCTGACGCAATTATAAAAAAAATTACGTCACTGGTTCTTATTTACACTGGTTTTCGAATATTATTATCTTAAATCCTGAAAGTAGCAAACATAGTAAATCAGCCACACATGTATTTTTTTATTGCTTTAACTAAGTATCCTAATTTTTCAAAGTAATGTTTTTTATAGTTTTGGATATTTATCCACACAATGAAATTTTATTATAGTTGAAAACTAGCCAAAATTATTTATTTTATTTAAATAAATTTGCTGCATAGTAAAATCAATTTTCAACACATCTGTAGCCTATGACTGTTTTATGTTATCCGCTCCCTTTTAAAATAATAATAATAATAATAATAATAATAATAATAATAATAATAATAATAAAAATAATAATAGTCGTAAAACAGTTAAAATAGGGATCCGTTGCATTTAGTACCTTTCTAGTGTGTCACAAGTATTAGTTTTTACGTGAATATGTTTAACTTATATTACGTTTATCTACTAAAAGAACACCCAATTTAAACTATACTTCTATAACGAAAAAAATAAGCACATATTTTTGGAGCTTAATTTGGATGCCCCTCAAAAAGGCTAAACCCGATTTTTTCGTTTCCGTGCCTCAGACTTACAAAATTATATCTGTTACATAGGCGCGGTATACTTTTAGCTAAAGAACAAAGATACTTTGGAACTAATGAAAAGTTTAAAAATTCAGCAACAAGTTTTCTCCTTAGTTAACGCGCTGCTTCATAATTTATTCCCCTCCTTTCTGTTTTTTTTATCATCTTTATTTCGTCACTTCTTCAGCTCCTGCGTCATTTGCGCTAGTGTCAGTAATGGTCAAAATCGTTTTTTGACCTTTTGCGGCTAATTATACCAGATGTCATAGCTTTGGCTCATCGGTGGCATTTGTATTTCGACATTTAAAATTGTCACTGGTACCGAATGTTTATGCATTATGTTCTTTTAGGTAGATATACAAAAATCGTACACTCATATTTATTTAAAAAATTATGACAACATTTGGCACTCCTTGTACATTTAAGAACGTATGATAATATCAACCTCCATACGTCCAGTAATGACTAAATTAACTAAGAATTTTAAGTTTTTCAAAAAGACATGAGTAGCTACTAGCGCGAATCACAAAGGAAAAGGTAAGCATAATTCATGTTGACGATAACATTGAACTACTGGTTAATTATGTCGTCCTTGAGAGCGAACTGGAGGAAGTAGTTACCAGGGCAAGTCCGAGTTGCCACGACGCAGCGCCTGATGACGTGGCAACCCAGCAACCTTCACGATCAGTCACTACGCAGCAGGAGGTGGTCCATGGTAAAGGTTAATTCAATTACAGGCTAGAAAGAAAATGTTTCCTTATGGATAGAGATGATGGTATATCGCGGGAAAACTTGACAGTTTGCTGGATTTCAACGCACGTTTAGCTTACCAGAAGAGTACTGGCTTTCGCTTGTACGTGGAGCTGTTACCCTATTTGACTGATCCAATAAGAATCCTGATATTGTAATACTTGATGATTGTTATTGGTCTGGCAAGAAACTACAGTGTTTTCAAGGGTATGTTGGCACATAACATTTTCGCGATATACCATCATCTCTACTTATGGGTAGAGCCACGATTTTATGGCAAAAAGATTTTTGCAACATTTGGTTTCAGTGCGTCATGTGCATATCTGCAGCTCTGCTACATCGTCTGTGGTTGTATGATTTTACCCTCACTTGCCTTGGCAAATTACAGACGTACACAGCCACAGTTATCGTACTCTGATTGGTGCAGTCAAATGGAAGAAGTGTCTGAACAAAGACACGCTGCCAATAACCATGAAGCGGAATTGCCGATGTGCACGTGAGACACTGAAACAAAGTGGGGCAAAAATCTTTTCGCGACAAAATCGTGGCCCTACTTATGGGTGAGTTTGGCACAGGGTATTATTATGCTAAAAAGTTGCGCTGCTGTCACTAACGGGTGTAATAAAGTAAGAAACAACAGTAAAACTAAGTTTAACAACTTGGCAAAGAGAAAAGTGGTTTAATTTAACTGTAAAGTGAAGAACAAACCAATTTTGGCTTTCAAATTATCAACTTCTTGTTACTTAAAATTCACAAAAACTTTGTGATTGGTCGGTTTACACATCTTATAGATACCAGTGTTCAAGCGGCATAAATTTTACCTGTGTGAAATGTTTAACATTAGTGTTTCTAACCTGTGAAAGAATTACTGTGTTTTGTTTCGTCTCTTCGTTGTGTCGTTTTGTTATTTTTCTGTTCATGTCTGATATCTACTGAGTTTTCGTTTTGCCTCATCTTGTGTCGCATGTTAACTTGATTTTTTATTTTGTGTTTTTATTACTATCATTTATTATCTGTTTGTTTCTTGTTTTATTCGACGCAATTCCATTTTTAGCCTACTTTCCTCTAGGAAAGATAGGCTTATGAGATCGCGCGTCTGTCTGTCTGTCTGTCTGTAAGTCTGTATGGATGTATGTATGTCTGTATGGATGTATGTATGTCTGTATGTCCCCCCCTAATAACTTTTTATACAGCTCACGGTAAATAATGAAATTATTACAGAATATTATGCCATGACTGGTGGATACGACGCAATTTTTTTTATCGGTATACTCGCTATATTAACTTGTGTATAATAATGATAACTTTTGAGTTCACCAAAGGTGAATGATGCGCAGATTTATCGTGCCTTTTTTTTTTTTTTTTTTT